>JAOYMZ010000417.1:0-10145 GCA_025802335.1 Pinguicula primuliflora | reverse complement strand
CCGCGCGGCTTCCATCCGCGCGGAGCCCTGCCGCGCAGATACAACCCGCGCGGCAGGGCAATTTAGCAACGATGTCGAAAAAATAGGGCACAGGTACAAATTTTCCTTTTGTTTGTTCATATAAAATCCCTCTTCTTGCGTCATTTAACGTAACCCATTATATTATGGATTTCTTTCATTATTTGTTGTTTTGTATTCATATTATAAATAATTTGTACAATCATTCATTTTCAATTATATATTTAATTGTATTATGTGACATATTCATGCATAGAAATTTTTAGGTCCCAAATTATAATTTTAATTATTATTTTTATGATCCGACTTATGGTGCTGATTTATGATCGTGACAATGGATTTTTTGAGATAGCTTATAATGTTAATGATAGGGACAGAGTACGACGAGCTCATTTAAGTATGTGTTCTTGTCAACCTATTAAATATTAATTATTTTACATATTATTTTCTATTTATATTATTTAAATATTATTTGGGAATGTTTAGACTCCAAGAAGGAATCTCCATATGTCCTTTATAGATTTAGAGAAGACATATGACACTATACTACGAGAGGTTATTTGGGAATGTTTAGACTCTAAGAAGGCCTCATGGATGTATGTGAGGGCTATACAAGATCTCTATGAGGGGGTGAAGACTAGTGTGCGGACCCCAGTTGGAGAAACAAAGTATTTTTCAGTGGATATAGGATTGCACCAAGGGTCAGCACTGAGTCCATTTCTTTTTGCGGTAATTATGGATGTACTCTCTCAGGAACTACAGAATGAAGTACCATGGTGTATGTTGTTTGCGGATGATATTGTCTTAGTGGCTGAGACGAAGGAGGAGGTCAATGCTAAATTGGAGCGTTGAAGAGAGACATTGGAGGCTAAGGGTCTCCGATTGAGTCGCTCAGAGACGGAGTATATGGCATGCAGTTTTGCGAATGAAACAGAGGCAAGTAGAATGGAAGTTATGATTGCGAACCAGACTCTCCAACAGAAAGATAGTTTCAAATATTTAGGATCCATCATACAAAAGGATGGATGTGTGAAAGGCGACGTTATCCATCGCCTCAAGGTCGGATGGATGAAATGGCGATCGGCTACTAGAGTGTTATGTGATCAAAAAAAGTCTCACTCAAGTTAAACGGAAAATTTTATAGAACAGTTATAAGACCAGTGATGCTCTACAGGTCAGAGAGTTGGGTTATGAGTCTTTTGCATGCGCAAAAATTTGAAGTGACGGAGATGCGGATGCTAAGGTGGATGTGTGGTCGTACGAGATTAGACAAGATTTCAAATAGGGTCTTTAGAGATACACGGACATGTTCGCTGAAGGAGTTTGGACGAACCAGTTAGGAGAGTTGAAGGATTACAAATCGAATGGCGACGAGGGCGGGGGAGACCTAAGAGGACAAAAGACGAGCAAATTCAGTTAGATCTAGTATGATTAAACTTTTTCGAGGACATGACTTCTGATAGAACGAGTTGGAGACGCCATATTACGGTTAAAGATATATAAGACTATATAGAGTAGTTATTTGCTTATTGACATGTAGACTGATAGCAATAAGTGGGACATACTAGTGGATAGTTTGCATCTAATTGTATTTCATCATTTAAGTGTAGAATGCAGTTTATTTAATTTGTTCGTTATTTATGTAAGTATTTATGTTGTCGGTATGTATGTAATACATAGATGAGGTAAGTAGTTATCTCAGGTATATTTGTTTCTCCTTTATTTTTTTTCATTTTTTTAGGTGGGGATCTCTACGGGAACAATCTTTTCATTCTGTTGAGAGGTGAGAGTATGATTGCGTATATCCTACCTAAGGATTGGAATTTAATAATTATATTTAGTTTGATTTATTATTTAAATATTAAATTGGAGAACTGTACCTGTCCTGAAATCCTACCTTCGACATTGCACGTAAACGTATACCGACTTATTTTGATTGATGTGATGGTATCATGAGGTCAAGAACTCCACATGCTCAGACGAGAAAAATCTTGTTGGAATTCGAATGTGGACCCCCTTGATGAAAACTACACGACGTCATGGTGCCATTATTGTTTATTATCCTTTTTTTTTTTGGTTAACTTGTGCAATTTGAGTAGGAAAGACCTTGCTTGTATTTTTTATTTTAATTTTTAAATTTGGATGTAGGCTCTGATCGAGAAGACGGTCGTCTAGTCCATTTAGACGTTAGCACTGCCTTATTTAAATTCCCGCTTAGGCTGCTTGACCACGTAGACCCAAGAACATAGGTGGGTGCTTTGACCGCATAGGCACTGAGCAGGCTCTGACCGTCTAAAGTCCGCGTAATGCTTTCTCGAACACTAGATATAGACAGTGGTAATATGTTTAATGTCTAATATACTCAAAGATGGTACAATGTAAAGAAATCCAAATTCTAAATGCACCTTATAGTAAACAAAAATTAAAATTCATAGTTGCTTCCGTAATTGGCTCTATGCAAGCATACTGGAATCGATAGTGAATTTTAATTTTAAACAAAAGTGCACTTAAAAATTATGTACATAATTTTCGGCACACATTTTGTATCCAATAGGCAATAACCAATTACTTGTCTTTTTTCTTTATCTTGATTAGAGATGTTTAGCGAACTAAGTTCGAACGAACATGATATGTTTGAGTTCTATTTGTTAAGGTTAATAAATGAGGCAAGCTTGATTGTTAAATTTAACGAACATAATTTTGTATTTGTGTTGTTCTCGTTAAAGTTCGTGAGTTGTTCGCGAACATGTCACGAACAAGCTAGCGAATGGGCTCGTTTGCGTTCGTCAGTGTTCAAAATTTTCAAGTCTCAAACCAAACGTGCCCTTAAGATTATACAATCTACGCATCTGAGCTCAGAGAAAGTAAATCAACTCAACTTATGTATCATTACATACAAGAACAAAATTATCAACCAAAAACAAAGCAATTATACATAGTTACAAAAAATTGTTAATAAAAAATGATAAAAGTAGAATAAAAAATATATTTTAGGATTTTTAATACTATAATATAAAAATAACATTATAATATTATTAAACAGCGTATATTAAACATTCGCAAACAAACTCATGCTCGTTAAGATGGTTCATGAATACTTTTTGGGGCTCAGGCCCGTTAAACTTTTTGCGCCGAATGAACTTTAAACAAGTTGAATTCGAGTTTATTTGCTAGAGCGGTGCTAGGCGGACAACCACGAAACCGAAAATTCAAACCGAAAATCCGTGAAATCACAAAAATACCCTCCCCACTAAGCACAAAAACACTGTCAAGGTAGAGATATTTTCTTCATTTGACAACAATTCGGTTTAAAATTCATTCTTCGTGTTGTCCGCTTGGCATTTCCCTATTTGCTAACAACTCTATTCTTGTGGTTAAATCATATTTGTATGGGAGCAGATGCCCTAATTTCTACAAGTTCCAAACCTCTTTCCAAGAAGGGACCATTACCAAGATTAAATCTCTCTACATGTTTTCTAGGTTTGGTGATGTTGAAATTTTGAATGACCTAATCCAATTGATAATGCCCCCACAAACTCCATTATGAATTCCCAGCTACTTTTACTACCTTCCTTTCCACATCGTGATCCTTGCGATGATGGACAAGTTCAACTGATATGGAATGGATACGAAGGTGGGGTTTGCAATAATCTCATTTCTTTAATGTCTCTTTCTTTACCCAAAGCAAAACCTCCAACTCTTCTTTTAGAATACTCGGAGGCAAGGACTACGTCCAATGAAAATGGAACGATACAGACAAGATTAGCATGACTCGTGCATAAGGAACACGCATAAATCGAGAAATGAGATTTAACCAGGAGGGTCGATCATTCGTTTTGTGGTATATATGAAAAGTTTATAAGCAACAGCCTTTTGGTTTCTTTTATATTTGTTCTCCTGAATTCAATTCCGACAACCGACAATGACAATAACTCGAAATTATGCTGTAGAAGAGTGTAAAAAATTGAAGAATTTACAAGGCATCCACGCAGTTTAACCGTTTTCCTATCAAACTGTTTTATACATCCCCATTTGGGACAAGGAAATATACACACAACTCTAGAAATATCATGTATCCTTAATTGCATGATCACACAGATGCAATGCGGGAATTTATATTCAATAGATGAATCGTGCTTTCAGGACATTCTTAGGAGAAACAATAACTGTGAATTCCTTTACTTGAGACAACAGGAGGGAGACGAAGAGGACACATCGGCACCAATCAGATGCTCCCCGTATCACGAGATGAGTAGTCGTTGCTGCACGACCCGTCGTCTGTCTGTGAACTTTGAAAGCATTTCAGGGTTCTGGTGACCTGAAAATATTGCATTTGGGTGTCAAAACGAGAACCAGAGAAAGTTAGCAGAGGCATGAATAATAAACACAGTTTGGGAGGAGAATGGACCTTCCACCGCCTTCTGTGGCCGATTTTGTTGTAAATGATCTCCAGACGAGGAATAATTTGCTTAAATGTTGGTCTGTTAGCGGGGTTCTCGCTCCAACATTCCTCAATCAGACTGTAACAAAGTTATGAGAAGCTGCTCATGCAGTTTGAGCAATAGTACAGCTCGTGTGATCCTCGGAACTAATGCTTGTGATATGAATAGTGGGTGCAGCTTATTTAACGTAGTGAACCCTACTGAGGACCTAACGGCCTACCGCAATAGCTTGCGAACCACGGTAGGGATAAACTACACTTGGCAAGTCATATGTGACAGACTGCTGTCGTTAGGGTTTTGGCGACTCTGAATAAAAAAGGACTTACTTTTTTAGTCCATGCGAATAAAGCTTTGTGGAAGCCCTGAAAGGAGGCCGGGTTTTTGCTGCATAAGATTGAGGCACTTCATGCTCGGGTTTCGAAGAAAACGGTTGGCATCCTTCAATCATCTGAGTTTATGAAATCAGAAAAGTCAGTAAATCAATGTTTGGTGTGACAAATGAAGATGGTTTAGACTTTAGAGAAACCATTCTAGCTTAAAAGAAAACCCATTGGGTATCATATCAATTACCTCTTGCAGAATTAAAGCAAATGAAAATACATCTACTTTAGTGTCGTACTCTTCATTCTTGAAAACCTCGGGAGCCACGTAACGACCTGCCAAAGCTCAGATAGTTATTGGAACATCCAAATCTGTTGTATAGTGTCGTCCTTACCTACTCTATTAGTTTCAATCTTCTCAAATGCCTTAAGACTCACAGGATTGATCCTGACAACTAAGAGGTATGTCCTCTTTAACTCTGTTGGCAACTTTGAGAAGCTTGCTAACTCCAAAGTCGGCAACTTTCAGGTGTCCCGAGTCATCGCGCAATATGTTCCTGTTATTTATCAGGTATTTTAAAAACTTGTCTAGAAAAAAGAAGAACCATAACTAAGAAAATTTACGAGTTGCGTAGAAGAATAAACGGAGAAGTTGTGAGGCTCAGAACATACGAAGGTTCAAGATCACAATGAATAATTGCTTCAGGTTTATGCTCATGCAGATAGTTCAATCCCCTGTAAAACAAATGAATCCGAGACATAGGTGAGAGGTTTTAAACTCGCATGCTAAGTTTCTATCCCACATTTATCTGCAAAAGAAAAGGAAAAAAATAGTGGTATGAAGATCTCATTGATGAACCTCGCAATATCCATAGCAAATCGAAGAGCTGTTCCAGGTTTAAGTGCGCCTTTGTTCTTCAAATATACGTGAAGGTCACCCTATATTTCATGGGATTATATATAAGATAATTGCAGGAATCATAGGCAATAAAGTAATATATGATCTAAAATTAGTATGATGAAAACAAAGAAAACCGTAGGGCAGTGGCGGATCCAAGAGGTCTGACTAGGGAGTGCGTTTTACATAGGGTGCAAATTCTGTGGGTCTAAATAGGGGGTGCGGGTTAATACATGTCCAAGGGGAAAAAAAATTTAGGGGGTGCAGGTGCACCCCCCACGCCCCAGTTGGCTCCGCCACTGCCGTAGGCTAATCATATTGCATGATCCTTTTCTAAAGAAGATACTGTGACAGTAAATTTTTACTAGTAATAAATTCTAAACATAACATAGGGATTCTAACTAAAAATTACCTTAGGTAAGTATTCTGTGACAATCATCATAGGACTGCTTTGTGTGACAGCACCAAGAAACTGGACGATGTTCGGGTGTCGAAGTTTCTGAAGCAATGCAAGTTCATCCCTAAATGCATTCCTGCAAACATCCACTATTAGACGGTAGTTAAACATGAAGAGTACAAATTATACCGCTAAATAATAACTCACACTTTATTCTGATCAGCAATCCCTTCCCAAAATGTTTTGACAGCAACTCGTGTTCCACGCCACGAAGCTTCTCTAAATGTTCCCTGGAATAAATGTTCTTACTATCAGCCCATAACAAATTCCATGGCTGAACATGTATGGATATTGTGAGCAGACACGAGATCAAACAACTGGAGATTCATTTCTATGACTGGTATTGCATGAATCTCAAGTGAAGATATGAAGTGCAGCGGAGTACCTTGGTTATTTGAACGCTGTTGGTAAAATCAATTTCTCTGGGATCAATTTCATATTCAGGCACCTGCCGGAGATTTCGTACATGCATAGGAGCCATCTGATTGCAAAAGGATGCAAAATGAAATACGAGTAGGAAAATAGAGATTATGTCACGTTTAGAGAAAAAATTTCAATATGAGTTAAATCAAGTGGTATAAGGAAATAATAAGCAACTTACAAACTGCTCTGCACCTCGTTTCTCCAATAGTTTGATGACACCATGATTTTTATAATGTATTGCATCCGCAAGAGGCTGTTTAACAAAGAGCAAGACGCATGCGAAAATGGATTAAATACATTGAACTTGAGTCTTTTAGATCCATACCACAGAGAGACTATATGTATAGTGAACATTGTTATCTTCAGATACATTCTGAAAAGAATGTATGTAAGTAAAACTACAGTGATGCTACATTTACTCACTCTATTTGTACTTCATTAAATACACAAGTCAAAACAACATCGTTTTGACTCTTAAGTGTACAAATATTAAAATATATGTAATACATTATATGTGAAAGCTTAAGTTAAAACGACGTCGTTTTGACTCCACACAAGTCAAAACTTAATTAAATACACAAGTAGTGAGTACGTTTAGTATTTATCGTAAAACTAACAGTTTTAGATGCAAAGACATCCCCAGCTAAGCAATAAGCCTGAGTTAAAATGATGATTGATTCACATCATAAGAACTTTCACTCCACATTCAAACAATATCCCAGGCCCCGAGGCATATCAAATAACCAACAACAAGAAAGATAGACATAAATAATTCCTGAGACATTTGAAAACTACTAAAACTACAGACGGTGTATGTTGAGTTAAAGCAAGCTATACCGTGCTTCCCCATCGATCTTTTATGTCCACGTCTGCTCCATTGTCAAGCAACAACAAGGCAACATCCTCATAACCCTGGCAAGCAGCAACATGAAGGGCTGTCCGATGATCAATATCCCTGAAATTGACATCAGTTCCTGAGTCCAAAAGCTCCTTTATGCCCTCCAAGTCACCTTCATTCACCAAATACATCAGCTTCAATCCTGGATCAATATCACCCACATCAAAATCTTCGTGCTCTTCTACCTCCAGATTATCAAGGTGCTCGCAGGTTCTCTCGGATGCCATGGATGATTGTTTCCACAGTTTAGATTTAGCAGAAGCGGATTCCATTGAGAAATTTATGAAAAGAATCTCTCTTTTTCCTACGAAGACTAAGTTTAACCTATGAACTGCTGAAAATAACCCAGCAACTTTTTCAATAGTAAGAATTCCTCTTTGCAGACAAAAAAAACTCAACTGTTAAGAGTACCAATCCCGATACAATCGAGAAGTAGACAAAACCCAACTTGCAACTAAGCAAAAAATGGAGTGTGAAACACTCAAAAAAGTATACAAAATAAGATAACGGGATTCAATTGAAAGTTGAAACCAATACAATCTGCGTGGTGGGCTAAGCTCCTCTGAGAAAGATTTTAAGGAAGCAATTCCGTGAACCCAAAAGGCAGAAAACTTAGCAGTGTATATGAAAGTGCCAGCATGAGAATCATGCCTCCCCATCAATTCCAACTCATTCCCATTGATTGCCAGTGCGGAGAGGTAGGCAGTTGGGAAGGTCTTGGTAAACGCTGACGAAATTTTACACTAGGTCGGAAGCTCATCACCGACGATTATATCGGAACAGGTTATAAAAATGATTACTCTCCAAGAATCTATATATAGTGGGATTGTGAAATTAGTGAGATTGTGAAATTAGTGAGATTGTGACAAATTTCTCTCCATACAAACAAAAATCGAAAGCACATAAAAAAGAATATACTCATTGATGAAAATTTCGAATGAAAATATTAAACAAACACATAAAAAAACAATAATATATGTATGTGTATTTATAAGGTTATCGTAATATTTTGAACACGTTATTAGATTTAATTAAATAAATAAAAATTATTCTAGTAATTTAATATTAAATTTATTATATATAATTAATGAGACAGGATCAATGTACATATAAATAAACACATAAATAAATACATGTTTTTAATTCCCGCCATTAGCATCGCCCGTTGACGGAATTAAGCACATCGTTGAAATTCTTATACATAGAAGATCATATGTTCAAGTTTTGGTGATATTCCGACGACGTTATCACCGTTTAAAGGAGGGTTCACATTTTCCTTTGGGTTAAGTAGTCCTAAATAGGGTTTTAGAAAATTCCGGCGACGAAGTCGCCGGAACCGGACCAAAACTTGAACATATGATCTTCTATGTATAAGGATTCCAACGATGTGACCAATTCCATCAACGGGCGATCCTAGTGGCCGAAATTGAAAATGTGTGTTCATATGTGTGTTCATTTATATGTGCATGGATCCTACCCCTATAAACTATTATTTAAATACTTACTTGACGAAAATATGAATTAAACTTTTAACCCAAAATTGATATTACTTTCGCCTGCTACTTGATTATGCTTCAATTTGTAAATGTTTTATTAATCCAGAATCTCCTTAATTATTCATTATAATATTTTCTAACATATAAAATAAAAAATAAATTAATATTAATTCAATATGAAAAATTAAAATATACACAATGATAAATAATATAAACTATTATTTAAATACTTAGTTGACGAAAATATGAATTTAATTGATAGCCCAAAGTTGATACTATTTTCACTCGCTACTTGCTTGTAGTTCAATTTTTAAATGTTTTTGAGTGAGGGGAATTGAAATAGGAGAAACTTGATATATATGGGGTTTGTGGTGCTAACAGCAGCGTGACAATGCACAGGAAATAGAGGGCGGGAATGGCTGCGCTCCTGGCAACAATGCAGTGCTTAAGCCCTGTCAGAAGTTTGGGGTTCTAAATTAGGAAATAACTACTCTGCGCTGCTACCAGTAGCACGGTCTAGCAGCGCGGCAAAGCATTTTACAAAAACTTACACGCTGAAAGGGCAAAGAAAAAAATTGATCAGAATTGGTCATAATTTGAAGTCTTTTAATTTGGGCCGTCAGATTTAATCGGACGCCCCATATTAGTTATCATGTAAGGAGTCAAAATAGGAATAATTGGACAAATAACTTCCGCGAAAATCTTATTTCGAATTGTAAGCTCTTATTTCATTTTTGATTTACTTTTATTGTTCTTTTACTTAAAATGTATTAAAAGAAAAGGAAGAAAAAAATAAAATACTAAACCGTCTTAATACCTTCTAATCAAGTCACAACCGGAAGACTTTATTTTTACTGTATCATCTCTGATGGTGAAAAAATCTAGAGTTTAAAAGTTTAAATCATAGATGCCATCGTCGCAGCCTTAGCCGATTCAGTTACTGCCCTTGCCGTGATTGCCTCCGACCTTATTATCATCTCATTCATCGACTTCCGTGCCATCGTCGTCTTTGTAACCACCTTCGCCTCCGAAGCCGCACACCTCGTCTTCCTATGCAACAACATTACCGAACCAGGCAATTTTGCATCTAATGCAACCCTCGACGACACACTCGATGACCTTGTCACAGTGACTGCCGCCTTTGACTTTGTAACTGCTGAACACCATGACCCGGCAAGTTCAGTCTGGATAAC
>JAOYMZ010000416.1:0-10145 GCA_025802335.1 Pinguicula primuliflora | reverse complement strand
CGACCAACAAACTATGATTTAACTCAAAACAGTGCATAAACAATGCACAAAACCTTGAAACCAAATGAAGTTGGTACCTGATTATTCTTGATCCCAATTACAGAACCGTGTTGTTGGGATTCTTTCAATTCACGTACAGATGAGGTCAACAAAAGATCTGGAGTGGATTCAATTGCAAAATCATTCTACAAAAGATCGGGGTTTTTTGGAGTGGCTGGGGTGCAAAAGTAGATCCGTCGTGCCCACGTCTCCTCCGGCCTCCCTCCACCGCCGACGGCCTGGGGGTGCCCGGGTCCCCCCAGGCACTGGGCTGGATCCGCCGCTGTCTACAATGTATAAGATTTTCAATTGTGCGATCAATTTCGAAAACGGATGGTGCTACGAAAAAATTATCCACACGAAGGGAAAACTGTTCACTCCAATAATGATCACACAAGCGCTCCATCTATATTAATATATATATATATTTTTAGGACACCACTATGTCAAATTGAGATAATAGTTTCATTTAGTTACATGGTCCTGCCAACACGCTACAATAGTATCGTGTTTAAGAGTTATATTAGAGTCAACATTATGTTAATGATCATTATTATCCTACAAACGAGGTCAAGCTACATTATCCTTACAAGAAGATAGATCTTCTTAGTCAACATTATGTTAAAATGGCGATTATGATTTCATTTGATTAAATCTTTCTGCCAACCAAGCTATGCTATAGTATCCTTAAAATAAGAAAGAAAGATATTTGAGTCATCATGATGTATGTAGGACGTACTCAAATTAGCCGAACACATCCCAAATGTCAGAACTGATCCAATTACTAAATACGAACACAAATTTATACATTGATAGTGGAAACATGGTTAATCGTAATATTCCGGTTGAGTAGATCTTGAATTGGGGTTACCAGAGTTCCGACAGTATTCACAACTCAAAACTCCCATTTAAAAATGATGAGACACCAATTCGAAAGATTTAGGAAAAATCGATCTCAACGCATTAGAAATATAAAGGGAGACTTGCTATTAGGGTTTGGGAGTCACTTATTTATAGGTGTGGACATGGGCCAAAGTGTAATTAATATGAAATATAATACTACTACATAATAAGTATTTAAATTATAATTAAGCATAGTAATTGCAATTTATTCTCTAATTAACTTTGTCAGAATTATGTTAATTTTATAATAGCTCTCACTCGGCTACATAAGCTGTACTGTTTAACGTAATAATATGTTTATCTAACAATGTCAATTTACAATTCTGATATCATTGAGTAAATGGTTATGGATCGAATCCAAGTAACTCAACGGGTGGAATAATTACCTTCCAATATGGAAATCTAATGTTCAATATCTTTACCCGTAAGAAAGTGGTCATAGCTAAGGCTGTAAACGATCAGAGTCTTTCGTGAACAAGCTCAAATTCGATTCATTTAAAGCTCGTTTGTTCGGTTTGCAAACATTAATGAACATAGTTCAAACACGAAACTCAGTTCGTTAAGCTTAACAAACAAGTTCGGTTCGTTCATTAACCTTAACAAAGAGAGATCAAACAAGGATTTGTTTGTTCGATCTTGATACATCAAACAACATTTTTTGTATGATTATTTTATTTTTGGGATGATATTTTTATTTTTGTATATGATGAGATATAAGACAATCTCGTTAGGGTCTTAAAATTTTAAGTTGATTTTGATTGTGCTTGATACCATATCAAACAACTCAGAGCGATTACATTTATTTCAGTTTAAAGTGATTGTAATGTATTCGTACATACACATTTATTTACCTATCAATATGATTGTTTTTGTTTGAACGAACCATTAAATGATGGTGAAAGTATCAATTATCAACCAGTCATTACTTTTCATTATTCATTAATACAGGACAAATGATTTCGAACATGTAAACGAACACATAAACGAGTCGAACATAAATGGATGCAAATCATCCCGTTTGTGAGCTTGTTCGCAAACTGTTCATGAACAGTTCGTGAACTTTAACAAACAAAGCTCAAACACGAAGCTTTGTTCGTTAAGCTTAACAAACAAGCTCGATCCGTTCGTTAAAATTAACAAACCAAACTTGAACATGGCCTGTTCGTTCGAGCACGGTTCGTTTACAGCCCTAGTCATGACAACCAAATTAGCTATACAATAGGTAAAAAAATAAAGATGTTTGATTCACCATTATGTTAAATTACAATTATGATTTCTTTGAGTAAATGGTCTTGCCATTGCCAACCAGGCTGCTATGATATCCTTAGAAAAAGATAGATATTTAAGTCCATTGTGTTATAATGGTGATTGTGATTCGTTGAATAAATGGTCCTGCCAAACCTGGCTAAGCTTATTTCACCCAGGCTAGCTATACTTTCCATATAGCAAAGCAAGGAATCACGTAATCGAATTCAAATAAGTAGCTCAACTAGGACCTTTGTACTTTTCAACGTGTGGGTTCATAGTTCGATACATTTATGAGCAATGCTATATTTATCTTCAAAATTGACATAATTCATAAACCCTTTTATTTGGTAATCATCACAACCACATACACAACCGAACCAAACATACCCAGTAAATCCCGCCCTTATGCAGGGTCTGGGGAGGGTAGGATGTACGCAATCATACCCCCACCTAGGGTTACAAACGGATCGAATTGGATTCGGATTTTTTTTTTCGGTTTTTTTCGGATTCGGATTTTGAAAAACAGTAACCATAACCAATCCATTTAAAATCGGATTATTTTAATAAGATAGTGATATTAAAATTGTGAATCAAATAGGATTTTCAATGTTGTTCCAAGTTTCAACTCTAAGAAGACAAGAAGTTTTGTTTTTCGGTTCTCTTTCGACTTTCTGTTCGTGTTCTGTTCAGTGTTTATAATTAGGGTGAAGATGAGTGATAATTTTAGGTTTTTTTATTATAAATATAATTTTAATTAAATTATAAATAATGTAATTTTTCAGATGACCAAGATGACATTGGCTAGTGGTGTGAGTATGTGTGAGCTCAAAAGTTCCAATCTTGGAACTACCCAAAAAAATATATTTTAAAAAATACAACAGTATAAATATATTTCTCTTCTAAAAGATTTCTTGTACTGGCTTTCTGTTTGTTGTTCTTATTCTAAAAGATTCCAAATTTATCAATTATCTATCTAAATAACTAAGGGGTGAAACATAAAAAAAAATATTCGGATCGGTTCGGATAACCGATCGGTTATCCGAAATTTTGGACTAAAATCCGAAACCGAAACCTTATTTTTTCGGATAATTCGAATCTGAAAAAATCCGAACCGAACGGATAAAATCCGATTAGTTCGAATTCAGATTTGGATTTTCGAATTTTTTCTGCACTCCTACCCCCACCCCACAACAGGATGAGAAGATTGTTTCCGTGGAGACTCCAACTCAAAAAAAATAATAACAATAATAATAAATGATAATAAAGTAAAAATGATAGAATAATAAAAAGGAAAGTATAGAAGGGGTTGTGATAGTTGGCATATAAGGGGTTTATAAAAGTGTGTCAAAATTGAGGGTAGAATTAGGGCCAGATTTATTCAGGCCAAGGGGGTCACATTAGTTGGCATATAAGGGATTTAAACCACAAGGGGTAAATTGTCAGTTTTTAAACCATAAGGGGGTAAAGTGACTTTATCACAAACCATAGGAGGGTAAATTGCATTTTACTCCCCGATTTAGTGATGATAGTGAACTTAGACCTGAAAAATTACTAATAATAAAAAAAATATTTGACTAACCATTATTTTAAATAGTTTTCGAGAAAGTTCTAGGCGAACCCTAAGTGATCAGGGGTCGCTTAGTGTCTAGGCAAGCATATAAATGGCCTAAGCGGGAATTCGAGAAAGACATGGGGGCGACGTTCTAACGGCTAAACAGCCTAGACAACCGAGATTTTAAATTACGATTGTGATTTCATTGAGTAAATGGTCTACCAACTAGGTTAAACTATAATTACCCTAAAAATGAAAGATTTAAGGTGGCTTTGTTAAGGCAACATTTTCAGAAATACAAAATATGAAATAAAATACAAATACTAAGTATAAATATGAAATATGGAATACTAAACACAATTAAAATACATCTGCGCTAAATGGTTATTGTGGTGACCATAGCAGTGACCCCAACAAACACACTCTCCATGGATCATTGAACCAGTAAGATGAGTCAGTGTCGTCATTAAGGTATGCTTCGACTCCTTCAGCATCATCAATGGTGATAATTGTGGCCATGTGTTTGGCCTTAGAAGCTAGTTGGACTTAGGCAACAAAGGCCTCAAGGTTATCAGTGAGTGGTGTTCAGCGGTGAAGGCAGTTGAGGAAAGGTTTATGGTCTACGATACATGGCTGCAACAACAGAGTCTGTTGGATCTAGTGGAAATAGATTGGGCAAAAGATACTCTCTTTGCCTCAAAAGAAAAGATTCTCAAACATAAGATTAAAAGGATGAGGCTGAGCATTAAGTTGTGGAATATCGCAGTTAATGGGGATATAAATGTAAAGATCATATAAGAGAATGAAAAGATTCAACAGCTAGATGCAAAATTATCAGTAGCTCCTTTAACTGATATTGAGATTGAACAAAAAAAGAAAGCTTGGGAGGAACTCAAGAGATTGCAGCGTTATCAAACATCTATTGTCCATCAAAAATCCAGACAAAGATTGATTAAAGAGGGTGATGCTAACTCTAAGGGATTTCCATACATCATTAAGGAAAAGGAGATACCAAATGGATATTCTGAGACTATTTTTTTGATGATCTATGGACAGAGGAAGTTGTAGAAGTAAAAGGTTGTCTAAAACTGTACTTCCAAATATTATTCACTCAGGATTAACCCTACAAGCCAAAGATTATGCAGGATATGGGTAATAGGCTATCTGAGGGCCAATGCCTTGATCTAGTTGCAAATTTTTCTGATGAAGAGATAAAGAAAACATTGTGGAATTGTAAAGGGACAACAAGTCCAAGGCTAGATGGTCTAAATTTCTCCTTTATCCAAAAATTTTGGAATGTCATTGGAGCAAATTTCAAAAACTTTATCTACGAGTTTTTTGACACGGGAAAGATCACACCTGGTCTGAATGCATCCTCTATCACTCTGGCAAGAAAGTTTGAGAAGCCTACACGTCTAGAACATTTTAGACCTATTTCTTTGATAAATTGTGCATACAAGGTACTCGCAAAAATGCTGACTAACAAACTAAGAGAAATCATTCCTTCTGTTATCTCAAAAAACCAATCTGGTTTCTTAAAAGGCAGGCATATCGTAGAAGGAGTGCTCTGTTCAAACGTGGTCATAGATACAACAAAAAAAGAAAACAAGAAGATATCTAATGTTCAAAATTGACTTCAAAAGAGCTTTTGATTCAATAGATCGGTCTTTCCTACAAAACATGATGGAAACTATGAATTTTCCAGAAAAAACGGATAAATTGGATCCTAGAATGCGTGTCTACACCGACTATCTCAATCTTGGTAAATGGTAGCCCGACAAAAGAGTCCAGGCCACAAAAGGAACTTCGTCAAGGCGACCCCTTATCCCCATAGCTATTCCTAATCGTGGCAGAAGCCCTAAACTGGATTCTAGATAAAGCTTATGATCGGTAGCTGTATAGTGCAATCAGCATGGGAGAGTTATCTATTCATCAGCTTCAATATGCTGACGATACACCATATTCGGGGATGGTACGCTTCAGGATGTGATGGCTATTAGTCACTCTCTACCGTGTCTGGAGTTACTATCTGGTTTAAGGGTAAACTATAGCAAGAGCAAGCTCTTGGGCATTAAAATTCCCTTAGAAGAACTCAACTACTTTGTTGTTGTCCTAGATTGTCAGATTGACTCAATTTCCTTCAACTATCTTGGATTACCGATTGGGGGAAATCCAACAAGAATGCAAATTATGAAAACCACTGCTAGATAAAGTGCAAGGACGATTAGTTAGCTATGAAAACAGTTTCCTATCGTTTGGGGGAAGGATCATCTTGATCAAGAGTGCACTTACAAGTTTGACAATATACTTCTTCTCAACTTATAAAGCCCCTAAGACCATCATAAAAACATTGAGAAAGCTCTTGTCAAAATTCCTTTGGGGAGGGTCACAACATTAAGGAAAAAAAATACATTGGGTCGGTTGGACCACTGTTTGTGATGGAAAATTCAACTCTGATAACAAAATACAGAGCAATATGCAGCGGATAATAATTTCTCCAACTTGTAAGAATCTGTGAGGAGCACCAATATCAAATAAATGAAAGCAACTAAAATCGATACAAGGGATTTTAACGTGGAAAACCCTTCTCAATATGAGAGGTAAAAACCACTGGAACAAGTTTGCAAATCAAGCTCCACTATGATCAAAATAGGGGACAAGAGAGTTCACAAATGCAACACAAATCTTGCTCAACAATCAGCCCAAGAACACAATAATAAGTATGGAATTTGAGAACAAGATAAACTGAAAAAACAATTTTTGCCTGCTACTGTTCAAACCGATTTCTTCCTTCTACGGTAACTTTTCACTGATCCGACCAGTCAGATTCAAGATTCAGATATTCCGAACCCACAGTAAAAATTTCAGCCCGATCCAACGATGACCGAAGGCGTGGAAAAAGATTTACGGTCACTGCTCTGAATTTGTGCGAAAATCCTTTATGTTCTCTCTCACTTCTTTTCTTGAGACTCTTTTCCCAATCTCTCTTAACCCCTTCTCCCCTTACTAAGGCGAGTCAAGTTTCTTGATATATTTGGGCCTTTCTCCACATATGTTGGGAGCCCAAAATCCCAACAAATCTCCCCCTCACAACTTATGTGGAGGTAACTGCCAAACCGACGATCTCGCAACAAGTTTCAAACTTCCTTCTTGTTAACGCTTTAGTCATCATATCAGCATCATTATCATCTGTATGAATTTTAGCCAATTTCAACCGTCTAGCATCCAAAACATCACGTATTCAATGATACCTTACATAAATATATTTGGATTTAGAATGGGGATTCTTGCCAAAATGAATTGCACCTTGACTATCACATAGCAACAAGTACTTGTCCTGCTTAAAGTCAAGCTCCTGCAAGAATTTCTTCATCCAATGAAACTCCTTGCAAGCATCTGTGATAGCAATGTACTCAGTTTTAACAGTAGACAATGCGACACATTTCTGCAATCTCAATTGCCAAGCCACATCCCCCCTGCAAACTTAATCAAGTTGCCCGAAGTAGACTTTCTGGAATCAACATCTCCAGCCATATTAGAGTCATTATAACCCATAAGTATATTCTCATCACTTCCAAAACAAAGAGTAGCAGCCAAACTCAATACGGTTCTAATGGATGACATCTTCACAACTCGAGAAAAAATCTCATTGTAATCAGCACCCTTCCTCTGACCGAAGCCTTTCACCACCAATCTGGCTTTATACCTTGGAGTTGTAGAATTACTCTTTTACTTCACCTTGTATATCCACATGTTTGTCAACACCTTCTTGCCTTTCGACAATCTCACCAAATCAAAAGTATGATTGTCGTACAAAGACTTCATTTAATCTTTCATTGCATCCAGCCACTTCTCCTTTTCATCACTTTCCATGGCCTCATGGAAACTCTAAGGTTCACCTTCATCTGTCAGCATAACATACTCATCAGAAGAATACTTGGTAGATGGAAATCGCAGTCTGCTGGATTTTCTGAGTTGAGACTGAGGTGGTTCATGATTATCACCAAGATTCTCATATTGTGCTATCTCATGTTCCACTTGAACATCATGAGAAGAAGCATCTACATTATCTCCAATTTTTTGATCACCAACATCATTCAAATTTTGAGCAGGTATCCGAACTGGGTCAACATCAGACAAATAATTGTCTTTCTCGGGTGTAACCTTCTCAGTTTTATCAATGTCCTCAATAGTTTGGTCTTCCATGAACTTCACGTCATGTCTTCTTACCGACTTCTTCGCAATTGGATCATACAACTTGTATCCAAACTCATCCAGACTATAACCGATAAAGATCAAATTGAAACAGACATTTGGAGCATGTTTGACTCCTTTCAGTGTCAACTGCACTCCCAAATTGGTTTGCAAACAAATGTCGCCAATACCAACAAACCTGGACACACCATCATTATCCATCTTCAACACTCCAAAATCACCAGAAGTGTAAGATGTGAAGAACTCCTTCTTTGGTGTAACATGCAGTGTCGCACCACTATCAATAATCCACATTCTCTCATCTAAAACAAGATTGACTATGTCATGGTCACGGAGAATGACAAGATCATCACAAGTCGTCGTGGTAACCCAATCATCATCATGATGCTTCTTGCCATGGTTACTCTTCTTGTCTTTGCTCTTCCTTTTTCACTTAAAGCTATTCCGTTGTATATGCCCTGTCTCCTGACGATAATTACACAGTACATTCTTGTACTTGGACTTGGACTTACTTCTGCTTTGCTCTCTCTCACTTTTTTGATTCTTTTTCTGACTTCTCCCCCGATTCTCAACAGCAAGAACATCGAATTGAGATGAAGAACCCTATGCCTTCCGTCTCATCTGCTCATTAAGGACACTTCCCTTAACATTCCGCAAAGAGACAGTACCAATTGATATTAGTGTAAACATTTTGCAAACATTCCCTAAAAACTTCCCTTGTTATTAGTGTAAACACTCTGAAACTATTTCTCTATTTGATCTCCTTCTGTATTAATGGAATGAAATTGTTCCAATTTTTAACGTCTTCTTGCCTCTCGTTCTCGACTTTATATGCCATACATTCTTATAATATCCCATAAACTGTTTTAATGTAGTCTTCGAATGAACGATGCCTTCAAAATATGCATTTATCCCCTCGCTTCTCTGTATAGATAACATCCCTTTCCAAAATATATCTTTCACGCAAGCATGCACCCACCTCTCTCTCCGTATACAACCCATCTAACTATGCGTTATCTTCAAAATTAAATTTCTTGATGAATGCATGCCAATCCATTTGAAACTGCTCAATGTCCAGCGAATTCTATACAACCCTGCGCATGCACCCACTCATTGAATCATATGCCTTATAATTAATAAATTTTTCAGATATCTTCTTCATAATATGCCAGATGCACCAACGATGTCGTGTCTCGGGATATACCTTTGCGATGACATTTCTCATGACCATACATTGATCAGTAATAATCACCTTCGGAGTAGAACCCCATATATACATCTTCCATGCCTCGAACAATCATGAAAATGATTTTATGTCTTCATGAGAGATCAATCCACATCCTAACAAGATAGACTGTCCATGTTGATTCACATCTACAAATGGAGCGAATGACATATCATACCTGTTGACCAGGTATGTGGTGTCGAATGTAATACCATCACCAAACTATTTAGCTGCTGCTCTACTCCTTGCATATACCCAAAATACGTTCAGTAGTCTGCCGTCATCATCAATCTCCATATCACAAAAAAATCAGAATTGTCAATTGTCATCTTCCTGAAGTAATTTTGCATTGCCTGAGCATCTCCTTCAACGAGTTGTAGGCGGCGATGTCTATCGAAATAATTTATGCAATCTTTTGAAGAAACCGAAAGTTTATCGGGTCCCCCAGCCTCAATCTGAAGTGAATCAAAAATCTTATTAAGCTTAATTCCAACTCTATCATTCAGTTCAAGTCTTCTTTTAGTATGCTCATCATAAATCTGTTGCGCTTTAAATACTTAACTTTTGAAGGACTCTGATCATGATTATGATCTAAAACAACCCGGTTAAACTTTCACTTTTCTTCGGACTGAATAACCGTAGTAATACGTGCGGGACAATCAATTTTTTGTCTGAGACCATGGTTTAACCGGGTTACTTGTGTTCTAGAACACCTTTTTCATGCAAAAGATACTGAATCTTGCGCGACCAGATGTCATAGTTTATCCCAGTCAACTCATCACCGGTGGTAAGGTCTAAGATCATGCTTGGAGGTGCCATTTCTGCAAGTATATTTGCAAAAAGGAATTATTTAGACACAATTTTCAAATTTTATAAAATTTGTTTTAGGTTGTTTGATTGTGTTGTCGTTCGAAAATGTCGCTAAGCTCGTAATCATCACAACAACATAACCAAAATACCTAA
>JAOYMZ010000415.1:0-10146 GCA_025802335.1 Pinguicula primuliflora | reverse complement strand
AGACTTCTGTAACTGATGGTCCTTACCTCTATATAAAGAGGATTACAGAGAATAATAAAGAACACAGTTTTACGCTCCTCTTCTTTCTCCTTTTCTCTCTAGCAGAATTCTACAGATTACAACAATTCCGTTTTTGTTTTGTATTCTTTGACAATGAAGTTTGGTTTTAGTGGGATTAGTTTAGTATTAGATCCGACCATTCATTGTTGATACATGCTTAGTTTCTTTCGTGTTGTGGGAGCATGACCTTTACTAGTATGTAGAAACAACGGATTGTGATTATGTTAATCAGCATTAGCATTTTCTAATTGATAAAATTTTAGTGTTTGACGTTAATTATCAATTATCTGTTCAGAAGTGGTTGGCTACTCACGGGGAAATCTGTTGCATTCACATATAATTCTAAGCAGGTTTTGGATGATGATCCAGTGTTTAAGGAAAATATATTTTGGGAAGAAGTATAAGAAATCGATGTGGAAGAAGCGAGAAGGGGAATGAGTTTTGAATCTAAAGATTTGGTGCATTTGGTTGCAATCGTGGTGGACATGTGAGTAGTGAAAAGAATCAAATATGATCGAGGGAGATCTTACGTGCCATTTGGTTGCAATCGTGGTGGACGTGTGAGTAGAACATGTTCTGATCCAGCAGAAGAGCAGCTTACGACCAAAACAAACTGCCCGACATCAATTGAAGTATGTTCGCATGCTGAAAATCTGTGGTTGTTGAATAAAATTGTGCTTCAACATAACCATAATTGGGATGTGGACAAAGTAAAATTTCTCAAGTGCAATCGATATATCCCCGTAAATATGAAAATGACTATTGAGTTAAATCAAGGAGCAGGAATCAAAACTAAAAAAACAGTGTTCGAGAATGCGTTGGGCAAAACTATTTTTTTTTTAATTTTTAATTTTTTTTACAAAAAAAAATTCAAAAAAGAAGTCTGTCGGCCAGGCCAAAAAAAAGTGCTTAGGCGGCCGCCTAGGCGCCGACAACTCGAACAGTGAAAAAAACCCATCACTACTTGTACCATTTCAGCGGGGGGATTTGAGAACCTCACACGGATTGAAAGATATGCAAGGAATTAGTTAGATAGCGTTACAAGAACAGAACTACTACAGGGGATGCACAAGACATGCTAGATTACTTCAAAAAAATGCATCTGGACAATCCAAAATTCTTTCATGCATTTGAGGTTGACGATCAGAATCGTTTGGGGAGCGTGTTTTGGGCTGGTGCAAGGAGTATTGTGGCATGCAAAGAATTGAAGACGTTATAACTTTTAACACCACTTACTTAGTTAACTCATATGATATGCTTTTTGCACCATTTGTTGGTGTTAATCATCATTGATAGTCGACATTACTTGGTTGTGGGTTGATCACAAATGAAGACACTGAATCATTTGAGTGGGTGTTCAACTCTTTTCTCGATTGTATAGGTGTTGCTCCTAATGCCATAATTACCGATCAAGACTGGCTATGCAAAATGTCATTGCTAAAGTTTTTTCGAATGCACGACATTGTTGGTGTATTTGGCATATCTTAAAGAAGGTGCCTGAAAAGTTAGGGGATACACAAATTACAGAGTTGTTCAAACTCAAACTTTTGACTGCTATATGGGATTCATTAAACATTATCGAATTTGAAGAAAGGTGGAATGATGTTGTTGAATCATATAACTTACATGACAATGATTGGTTGTTTGATTTATACTCGGAGAGATCTCGTTGGGTGCCAGCATTTCGCAAGAATATATTTTGGGCAGGAATGTCGATAACTCAATAGAGTGAGAGTATAAATGCATTTTTGATGGATTTGTAAACAAAAAGACGTCCTTGAAAGATTTTGTGGCACAATATACTAACGCCTTAGCTAGGAGGATGCAACAAGAAATAGAAAAGGATGTTAATAGTTCCAATAAATCATATACACCAATATTGTCATACAAATTTGAGAAGTAATTTTTTAGAAGCATATACAAATAACAAGTTATGTGAGTTCAGAAATGAAATGAGAGGTGGAATGGTATGTTGTAGGACATTTTTGAAGGAAAAAAATGGAATTTTAATATGGAATGTGAGAGAAGATATTGAAGTTGAAGATACTGAACATAAATGGCTCAAAGAAGTGCACTTTCAGGTTCATTATAATCAAGAGTCAAGGGGAACCAAATGTACTTATCGGGGGTTTGAGTTTAGGGGCATTGTATGCAGGCATATTATTGAAGTATGGTCTAGATTGAGGTTTGACTGAGTGTCAGATACTGATATCCTACACTGATGAAAAAAATATATAATAAGGAGGCATACACACGTGAAATTGAATCATGTAGGACAGGACCAAAAACTCGAATGACAACGATAAGATAAAATAATGGAGCAAGTATACAAGGTTGTCGAGAAAGCCATGTTGTCTGATCTAGATCGTGATAAGGTGTTGGCTAAGTTGGAAGAAGCAAAACAGGAAATTGGAGTATTGGATGAGGATAGAATGCCTATGCCATGTTCTTTCCAAAGTCATTCGAAGCAAATCATAGATGATGCAACAAATCCTATTTGTTATTCAATTAAACCAGCTAGGAAAGGAAAATGAAAACAACAAACAAATAGAAGAACATCGATTGGTGAGAAGATTTTGAGTTGAACAAAAGCAAAAGGGAAAGCAAAAACAAAAACTAAAACTAAAGCAAGCAAAACATTAGTATGTCATTAGCCTTGGAATATATTTTCTTCTTATACTATTATAGTCCTTCATATAGTATACATATTGAAGGTCCCAAATGTAGAAGATTGTGACAAGATTATCAATGATGTATTCACCCAAGATAGTGTTAATTTTATCGTGAGTATTATGTTCTTTTTATCTGTGTAATACTATTTTGTCTTGCTTCAACTCTACATTATATTTGGTTTTCAGTTACAAGCATCACAACCTAGCTCCAATACATTCCTCGATCTAAATGTAGCAACTGTGAGTTTCTAACTTCATTTATGTTGATAACTTTTTCATTGATCAATTTTTTTAACTTTATTTTGATGCAAAATGCAAGTGCACACTGCCAAATAATAATACAATACTGGGAGCAAGGGTTAGATTCCCAAGGAGGGACTCATCTCATGCAAATTCAGATACAGCAGTTATCAATGTAATCCAAAATTTAGGAAAGTATATCTAGCAAACTACTGGGCAAAATTGAGTAAACTAAAATTCATTAGAAATCTTAGCGAGTGTAGAACAAATGTCATGAAGACACTTGATCACAGAATAGAGAGGCAACTCAGGGTTACGGTATATTGTTTTGCTCAAAACACTAATGACTGTCTGCAATCACCAATGAATCACTTCTTGCTTGTTTTATACCACAAAACCCTTGTATAATTAACCCATTGATCCAGGTGCTAATTAGTCTATCCAATTTAAAGGCAGGTTATGGGTAATAACCCAAGGAGGACCAATTGGTAAACACAATGGAGCTTTGGCTCAATTTAAGGTCTTAGTGGTCTTGTTCCTTGTGTGTGACACCACATGCTAGGGATAATATCCCAAGGGAGGCAGTGTACGTAAGTCAATTGTATAATCTACACACCTCCCGTCGTAGTGAATGTAAATCACCTATATGAGTTCAAACATTCCGGTCAAAACATTCAAACTGATAAACCAGCACATGCTCATAGAAAACGAAACAAATATTGATTCAATGGTTCATAAAAACTAAATCAAATGTATTTAAGCTCGGATCAACCGAGCCCTAAGTCTACAGAGTTAGCTCATGCTCGAGGCATAAGCTAATACAAGCTGAAAAGTGTTGTAGTAGCTTGAATCCATGGCTTCCTTCTTCTCGGATGCAGCAGAAATTGGTTGTTGGTATTTTTGCCTTTTCGAGCTCCTGGCAGCCTCCCAAGTCAGATTGTGCTGAATGAGAGTTTCTCTACCCTTCTAGGGCTACGTCCTTGTGCAATGGCGTGGTTGCCCTCTTTGTCATTTGAAAGATCTGCAGTACTTAAAGGACTGTTCTGTCTTTGAGCATTCAGTTAGACTCATATCAGCAACTAGGTCCAAATTGATCCACCCGAGCCCAGATGCAAGTGTCATACGAAGAGAACTTGTAGAGGAGCCCTTGGACTATATTCTGGTAAAAGTGAACGATCACCCTTGAAGTCATTTGCAAGTTATGCAGCAATCCAAGGGTTGATTAGTCACTGCACTAGCATTTTGTCCGAAATGGGGAAGTCCCTCCAAACTCAACCAACGCGGTTTTTTTTGTCATTGCAGTATATATAAAATTTGTAGATAATCTCTTGGACTGTATCTCTGTTAAAGGATAGACCCACCATCAATCTCATTTGGAAGTTGTGCATGCTAGAAGGGTACTGATGGTCTTTTCTCTCTCATTTCTTCTTTTGGCAGAACAACTTTTGGGATGGTAGCTGATATTTTCCAATTTCGACCATTGCTTGTCTCCTTGTGAATTTGGCTCCAAGTCTCATGTATATTGCACAAGACCATGTTGCATTTTGCCTTTTGCTCTCAAAATCAACACGAGAATTAGCCTAGAACCTCGCCAGCATATACCATCACCTAAGCTTCGGCCATTTGAGCTCCTTTGTGCCAATTTCGTACTAGTTTTGCCCAAAATTCTATTTTGATCTTCAAAATATGTTTCAACATAATTAGTTACAGAATTAAGCACATAATTAAGCATAAATGAGGTGTCTAAGGCATAAGATGATAAGAAGTAATAAGCTAAAGATGTATAAACCATGATATGAATTTAGTTTATCAAACTACCCCACACTTAGACTTTGCTTGTCCTTAAACAATAAAAACAGTAAAAACTATAAACACCAAGACAAGACAATGTGTATATAGTGCTCAGTTGTGTTCATCTAATGCAAGTATAGACTCAAGTGAGGGTATAATCTTTGACAAAAACCGGTTATTGGAAAACAACATCATCTTGCCATCATGTTACATATTTCACTAGTAGCCTAGAGTGTGTCCTTTTTTAATCTAAATCCTGCTTCTCAAGGGATTAATTAAACTCTTCAACCTCTATCACAATCCTGGTGCAAAATCTTTCATAGCAATCTCAAGCTAAGTCTCAACACCATCACACTCAATTAGGGGTTAGTATTTAGGTAGAGGCTCCTCTTGTTGATGGAGTTGGAACAGTCTCTCCGTTTGGCTTAAATAAATTGTGAATAGTGTTTTCTGTCAACTCTGGACAAGGGATAGAGATGATAAGTTGCTAAGCCCATTTCTTCCCTATTTTTCGATCACTGTTTTCTTCAGCTCAGCTTTTTGATGATCGGCTTCACTCTTTGAATCTGAGTTACTGATATTTTGATTTCCTTCTCTGAATTTGCTCCAGAAATATTTTTCATTTGAACTTTAGGGACTCATGCCTCTTCTTGATGTGCAAGGGGGAATTTCATGAATTTTGTGGCACCTTTGCTGCTTTGATGCACCCCTGATCTTTTTTTGAAGATGTTTTGATTCTACAGATTTTATCATCATTCTATGCGAGCTCTGTGCAGATCATTTCATTCTGATAGTGAGGGCAAGAGTATGTTCATCGAATCTCCTCATCCAAAATCAACTAAATTGTATTACTCCCTTCCCTCATTCAAAAATATAAACACTCAACTTCGGATACACTAATGTGCCTCTGCACCCTTTCCTTCATTCCTACGAAGAGTTTCAGTTTGTGTCTCCCAGATGTTCAAAATAGATCACAGACCACAACAATAGATGCATACATAGTTTAGCATTTACTCAATCTCAGCAATAATGAGCAAAAAAGTTCAAATTTTTGCCCCTAACAGTGCATCAACTACAAAATAGGTGCATTTCTAACAAGCTATGCTACAAAACCCCTACTCCACACTTAAAATTTCACTTCTTCTCAAGTGAAAGTGAATATCAGGACAGAATTTACAGAATTATGGAGAATATAGGCATGAAGCAATACAACCTGGTGTGGAGGTTCAGCACATTTTGCTCACTGCAATTTTTATCAGCAACTGCTCCGAGGTCTCATCTCATTTTTAATGGGAAATCTGGCTTGTTGACTGTGCCATGCTTCAACAACACTTAGAAAACTTTAAGAAAAATAAGAAAATGGAAACATACTTAGTTTGGGTTGCCTCTCAAAACCTCTGAGTTTATGGTCTCTAGATAGACATCCTGCTGAAGTTTTCACTCCTTGAAGTGCACATCCTCTTTGATCACTTCAAGATCTTCATGTGAGTTATAATGTTTGAATATGTGCCCATTTACCTTGAAGACTGTTCCCTGATCATTCTTCAACTCCATATATCCATAAGGGGATACCTTGACTATCTCAAAAGGGCCAGACCATCTGCTCTTGAGTTTCCTTGGGAAGAATTTCAATCTAGAGTTGAAAATCAGCACTTGTTGTCCCACAGAGAATGCCCTTGAATTGATCTTTCTGTCATGGAAGAGCTTGGTGCATTCCTTGTAGAACTGAATTAACAACTACATGGATGAAATGAATACAACTCAATCGTTATTCTCAAGTCTTAATTAAATGTTCAGCATTCAAATGAAAAGTTGTAAAGGGTATGATACGAACTGTAGGCTGCAGCCCTCACTCCCGCCATCCACTTGTGGTTTTGTTTTAATTATCAACACGTCCACTGTTGCATGTCTTCGCAGAGTGTCCGAGAATATCGCACTTCTGGCAGCGATTATTGCATTTCGTTTTTTCTTCGCCTTCTGATGTTGAATGCGGAAAAATTGGTCTTCCTCTCTTCTTGCCATAAACCTTTAGGGGAGGAAAAAGTGCATTGATGGGAACGACATGAAGATGTACATCGCGACATGCTTCCTCATCATGCACCCTTGTGTAGTCCAGCGCCGGCGAGTTAAGACTGTGTGATCTCGTGTCAGATTCATTTGCTGTTGCAAACGCATCTACACAAGGTGACTTGGCCTGAATGTTCATCACGACTTCTACCTTGTTGACGTCGAGCTGACGTGCAACCAGTTTGTTAGCTTTGATCTCATCCATCGCCACATCAATTATCATGGACTCATGTCTCGGCATAACCATGGAGCCAGCCTGCGTGCATTCTGCCACTCCCTTTGGATGCAAAACAACTTTCAAGGTGTGTCTCGTTGAATTCTCATTTTCACGTTGGTTTAAAAATCCCACAACATCGCCATCATCACGCAGGAAAATGGTAGACCCTGCATTGTCGACTTTCTTTTGGGATTGTACTGCAAAACTAAATCTATTTTATCTCTACTAAGACCATATCTGGTGTAAATGAGATCTAATAAAGATGTGAATGATAGGTTCTCCTCGATTTGAACAACTCTCAAACAACAGTCGACGCCTGTCTCTATAAGCTCTGGAAGATATTTTACTTCATCAAGATTTATAATCTTATAAAATAAAGCCAGTTTGATCTACAAATAATAGAAAATAGAGCAACGTATATAATATAAATACGTTGAATCAAGGAATCGAGTTACTCGACCAAGCACAATAATCACGACACGATGTCGGGTGACCAAACGCAGGTCACGGCCTATATTATTGACCACAAAATCGACTGAATTAATCCATAGAATGAACGTTCGGATCTTGAAATTGAGATTCTCATACAAAAATGCGTGATCCATATCGAGAACTAAATGATCCTGTCCATAAATCAGTTAGAATTCAGAATCAAACGCACCTTCAAAAACAGAACATAGATTAGATCAAGGAGTCGGGGTACTCGACCAAGTACGATAATCACGACAACAAGGTGTCGGGTGACCGAACGCAGGCCACAACCTGTATTCTTGACCACAAATCGAATGAATTGACCCAGCGAATGAACGTTCGGATCACGGAATTGAGATTCTCACATAAAAATACATGACCCATATCTAGAACTAAATAATTCTGTCCATAAGTTAGCTAGAATTCAGAACCAAACGCACATTCAAAAATGGAACATGGATTAGTTCAAGGAGTCGGGTTACTCGACTAAGCATGGTAATCGCGACTACAAGGTGTTGGGTGACCGAACGCAGGCCGCGACATGTATTATTGACCATAAATTGACTAAATTAACCCAGAGAATAAACGTTCGGATTACGAAATTGAGATTCTCACACAAAATGCATGATCCATATCGAGAACGAAATAATCTTGTCCATCAATCAGCTAAAATTTAGAATCAAACGCACCTTCAAAAATCGAATGCAGATTAGATCAAGGGGTCGGATTACTCGACCAAGCACGGTAATCAAGACTACAAGGTGTCGGGTGACCGAATGCAGGCCACAACCTGTATTCTTGACCATAAATCAGCTGAATTAACCCAAAGAATGAACGTTCGGATTATTGAATTGAGATTCTCACACAAACATGTATGACTCATATCAAGAACTAAATAATCTTGTCCATAAATCAGTTAGAATTCAAAATCAAACACACTTTCAAAAATAGAATACGGATTAGTTCAAGGAGTCGGGTTACTCGACCAAGTACGGTAATCAAGACTACAAGGTGTTGGGTAACCGAACGCAGGCTGCGGCCTGTATTCTTGACCACAAATCGGCTGAATTAACCCAGAGAATGAGCGTTTGGATCACGGAATTGAAATTATCATACAAAAATGCATGACCCATATCGAGAACTAAATAATAATGTCCATAAATCAGATAAAATTCAGAATCAAACGTACCTTCAAAAATGGAACACTGATTAGATCCGCTCTTTTCACGCTGCACCTGTTAATGCTCTCAGTCTATTTGCCTCTCTCGCTCTCTTTCAATGTATTTCTGGAAAAATTGAGCCTAAAATGACGGAGAATAGAAGAAAAATGTTGATTTGTATTTTCCGACGACCGAAAAACCGTAACGGTGGTTGGGGATGACAGGAATGGGTGTAATTTCGTTAATTGGCAATTTAGTATCAGCTTTTATTATGCTAAACTAAAATATATTCGATTTTTGATTTATTTTTAAAGATGGAAGCTACATTTACAATTCTTTTTTTGTAAGGTTACTTTTCAAAAACAGATTTCTCATGCAGTTATTTTTGCGAATGACCCCTTGTTAAGGATATCAATACGTAAAAAAGGTAAAGTGATTAATATAAATCCGTACCTTATATATATCCCAAGATTTTAGGAAGTTGATTAGGGTAAATTGTAACTATAAGTACAATGTTGTGCATAGGAGAAATAATCAAGGAAAATTTCCGAAAATCTTCTCTCAAATTCCCACACTTTACATGGTATCGGAACAGGACATAAACCACGTTATCCAGAAAGACACATGATAGGGATTGCTAGAAGAGTTGCAACGAGAAATTAGGAGCAACTCACTTTATCCCGAAAGACACACCAGCACCACTTCACTGTGTGTTTATGGGGAGAATAATTTGTAGAAGGCTGCTGGTTTATCTTCCAGAATAAAGATAACTTCACATAATAATATGATGTGCCTTATTCTCGCAGGGACGGAATCAGAGAAGGAAGCGACGTTGACAACCATGTGTTACGAATGAGGTGCAGACTTCCTTATTGTTATTTATTGTTGTATCTCTATTTATAGAACAAGATATTGAATGATTATAAATGTTCAAGCTTTATATCACAACAGAATATGAAAATAATCGCTCTGTTCATGGAAAGACGCAAAACGTGCAGATTGTGAAAAGACTACACGCACAGTCTATGAAAAGACTGCAATCGCAGTGTTTTTTTCGGATAAATATTAAAATAAATAAGGCCCTGTTTACTGTACCAAACAAATTTGTAGATGGATTTTGATTACGGTAGTTAGCCAAATCAATATCAAATGCAGTAAACAGGTTTCCAATGTTGATTTTGATTTAGTTAGTTATGTTTTCGTGTGTTTACTTGAAGGTTTATTTGGTTTGATGTAACAGTTAAATGAAGGTTAAAAGAGAAAAAATACCCCTTTTTAAAATTACAATCTCTTCCCACATTTAATCAATCTCAAATCGCTGTAAACAATATTTCAAGAAAGATTCAATAAAATGCTATGTTTCAGCAGAATGCTAAAACCTGTAATTTCAATAGATTCAACAGAATGTAAAACCTGTAATTTCAAGATAGAAATGAACAGATGCTGCAACCGATTGCTAAATGAACTT
>JAOYMZ010000414.1:0-10146 GCA_025802335.1 Pinguicula primuliflora | reverse complement strand
CTCTGCCCTAACTATGGAAGATTTTGAGAGTGAACTCATTACCTATGAATCTCTGATTAGTGCTCCAGTTCCTGACTGCGATGCCGTAGCTCTTTGGTCCTCCAAAGATTCGCTTGCATTTGGTGACCCTCACTCATACACAGCGACATTTTGAGGACAATTTTGTGGTGGCCGCAGGCGATTCAGTGATGGCCGAGCTCGTGGTCGAGGTTATGGATGGGGCAGATTTAGTGGTGGAGGAGGTGGATTTCTGACCGGCTCCTACCGTGACTGTGGAACGCCAGTGGATTCACGGTGGGTTTCGTCGAACCCTGGCACTTTTCGATTTGTTCTCGGCCCTGCTCCTCAAACTGGTGGACATTATCAGACAAATGAATTGGGCCATTTTTAACCAAGCCCGGATGATTCAAATAATTATTCAAGTCCATTTCAGCAGGCTGGCGAATAGTACGGTAATCAAGGCCCAGTTCGGCCGTATACTGGACAGGGGCAATTTAATCAAGGCTCCTCTATCTGACAAGGGCAGCAATAGACCGGTAACCAAGTTGGCCTAGATTCCAAGATTCGACAAAGCAACATAAATCCGTATGCTTGTTAGGTTTGTGGAGGACGCAGTCATACTGCATTGGACAGCTTTAGTCGTATGGATCATTCTTTTCCAGGACATTATCCACCTGCTGGCCTTATGGCTATGGCTGCATAGTCTAATACTATAATTGACAATGGATTGTGGTTTGCTGACTCGGGGGCGAATAATCATATTACTAATGATTTGGCCACTCTTTCCTTGCAGAAACACTATTCAGGAGGGAACGAGGTTGCCATAGGTAATGGAGAATCTATAAAAATCAAGCATACTGGTTCACTACATTATCCAACTCTCTCTGGTCCCCTTACTCCAAAGTTTTTCATTGTCCTGATGCTTTCGCAAAATTATTATCTGTTCATAATTTCTATTGGGATAATGACTGTTTTTTTATTCTAACTAAATATGGTTACCTTGTGAAGGACAACAAAACGTGAATGACGCTCCTTCAAGGGTCTAGTGTTAATGGACTCTACCCAGTGGACCTATCGAAAACCTCTTCTCATCTCAATTGTGCACTGACGAGTATGGTTGGTGTGAAGGCATCCATCCTTTAACAATTGGCATGAACGATTAGGTCATACTGCTGCCCTCATAGTCCATCATTTAGTTCAAAATAATGACTTTCCTGTATCAGGATCTCGTTGCTTAGATTTCTGTGATGCATGCCCATTGGGCAAAAGTACACAACTGCCATTTTATCCCTCTGCACGTTGCTCGCATTTTCCTATAGAGTTAATTCATTCAGATGTATGGACTGCCTCTGTTTTATCCAATGCTGGTTTTCGGTATTATGTCGTCTTTATTGATGATTTTTCACGATTTTCATGGTTATATCCTCTTGTTTGCAAATCTGATGTGTTTAAATGTTTTCTTGAATTCAAAGCACTCGTGGAAAATCAATTCTCTTGCAAAATAAAAAAATTACAAAGTGATGGTAGCGGTGAATATGTGTCTTCTGCATTTAAAACATTTTTAACTAAAAATGGTATAATACATCGCATTTCCTGTCCACACACATTACAGTAGAATGGGGTGGCCGAGCGGAAGCATCGCCACCTCGCAGACATGAGCTTATACCTGCTGGCCCGTGCGTACATACTCCAGACATATTGGCATGATGCTATATTCACTGCTAACTATATTATTAATCGACTGCCCACACCACTCCTTGATTATGCAAGTTCATTTTCGTTACTCTATGGAAGAATATCTAATTATTCTACATTTCGAGTCTTTGGGTGTGCATGTTATCCTCTACTCTGTCCTTATAACACCACCAAATTTATGTATCGTAGTAAGAAGTGTGTGTTCTTAGGATATAGTACTCAACACAAAGGGTATAAATGTTTTGAACCTTTAACCAAACGAATCTACATATCCCGTAACGTCATTTTTAATAAGAAGAGTTTTCCGGGAGTCACTAGTTCGGCCCATAGCACCACCTCGACAGGGGAGTCTTCCTCCACCTCTCTGCCCTCCTCAGGTATTCATATCTCGCCTATTGACTTACCTCTCTCCGACTTACCTCTGTTTACTCCTATTGTAGATTCCACACTATCAGGTGGTATGCCGTCTGGCCTTGACCCACCTGCTATAGAGTCATCATTGCCAGCTGGTACATCAACACCGGTCAATGTCGTCTTAACCGGTGGTATGCTGTCCAGCCTTGACCCACCTATTGTTACGTCATCATTGATAGGTGGACCTGCGTTAGCATCCACTTCATCAGTACCTCATGACTCGTCTGTCGACACGACCGCCATAGCAGAGCCCACTTCCGAGAAAACAGGTGGTATGTCTTCGGACCTTGACCCAACTGCTCTCCCGGGGGTGGACCCATGTTTAGAATGACCATCCAATATAGATGTGTCATGTGGAACATCTGGTATATGAATCTCTACCACCTCTCATATTATTCCTCATAATTCATCACGTCCTGTTACTCGTTCTCATACTGGTTCGCTTAAGCCGAAGACATTTTCTGATTTTCACATGTACTTTGCATCCAAGTGTCCCATATGTGCTTTAACCAGTGTGCAGATTTCTCGAGAACCGACCACTTACATACAGGCCAGTACCTCTCCTGACTGGTGTTTTGCTATGAAAGAAGAGTAAGATGCATTGATTGCTAACTCCACGTGGTCTCTTTGCCCTCGATCAGCATCTCACAACATCATTCGAAATAAGTGGGTCTACAAGATCAAAACCAAACCTGATGGCTCTATTGATCTATAAAGCTCGATTAGTGGCTCGAAGGTTTGTGCAAACTTATGGTCTTGATTATGAAGAGACGTTTAGTCCTGTCATCAAACCTACTAGTATTCGCCTATTCCTATGTTTATCAGTACAGTTTAGTTGGTCGGTCCATCATCTTGATATCTCTAATGCTTTTCTCAATGACATTCTTAACGAGGAAGTCTATATAGAACAACCCGCTGGGTTTATCTCCTCAACTCATCCTGATTATGTCTGTCGACTGCATAAGGCTCTCTACGGTCTCAAGCAGGCTCCTCGTGCTTGGTATGTCATCTTGTCCAATTATCTCAGTGAGTATGGGTTTCGGTGCTCGCAACTGGATACGTCTTTCTTCACATTTCATCAGTCTGATGTGCATATCTATATCCTTATGTATGTTGATGACATTTTAGTGACGGGTACACATCGGAGTCTGATTGATGCCCTGGTTCGACATCTTGGGTCAAAGTTCAAACTTCGTGACATGGGTGAGCTAAGCTACTTCCTTGGAATGCAAGTGACTCGTAACAAGGATTGTTTGCACATTCGGCAAAGCAAGTACATTCTGGATCTATTGGATAGAACACGGATGCTTGGGGCAAAGCCAATTCAGTCTCCCTCTTCTACAGACTTGCGCACTAGAGATTCTCCAGGGAATCCTCTCTCTCCTGCAGAGACTGTCCTATATCGTAGCACAGTGGGGCTCCTTCAGTATTGTATACTTACACGTCCTGAGATTGCATTTCCAGATAATCAGCCGTGCCAACATATCCAGCAGCCCTTCTCATCTCACTGGCAAGTACCTAAACGTGTGCTTCGTTATCTTAAAGAATCAATTGATCATGGGCTACTATTCACCAAAGTAGCCTCACGTGATCTTCAGATCCCGGCTTTTTGTGATGCTGACTGGACTGGAGATCGACAAGATCGTCGTTTTACTTCCGGGTTTGGTGTCTTTTTGGGCCCTAACTTGATCTCTTGGACAACTAAGAAGCAAACTGCAGTTGCTCGTTCCAGTACTGAAGCAGAATATCGTGCTCTAGCTCACACGACAGCTGATTTATATTGGATTCGAATGGTTCTTAAAGATCTTTGTGTTCGCTTACCAAATACACCAACGATCTGGTGCGACAACATGGGTGCCATGTCTCTAGCCTCCAATCCAGTCTTTCATGCTCGAACTAAACACATCGAAGTTGACTACCATTTTATTCATGAAAAGATGCAGAACAAGGACATTCAGTTACAGTACATTCCTACCAATGACCAGATTACAAACATCTTTACTAAAGGATTGGGCACATCTTGATTCTTGGATCTACGAGACAAGCTAACGGTCCGGTCCTTGCTTGTTAGCTTGCGGGGAGGTGTCAAGGAAGTTAATAGCCCACCAAATCTAACCATATTGCAGCATGCTTAGCCACCAAATCTGACCATAAAATCATGCGTGGATCAACCAAGAATCATGGGTGAATCCTGAACTGATTTAGTCAAAGATATACATGTCTAGGACTCTCATCAACATGTCTATATAACATTGTACACAATATGAGAAAAGTAACTAATAGAATTTAGCTACTGCGATTCTCTCCTCTTTGTTCATCCAACACTTACTACAATTCTTTCATGTGTATCATACCGAGTTCGTCCACAAGTAGTTATGGGCGACTTTCTACATAAAAAATTTCGTAGTCTCAAGTACGCTTAGCACCCAAATATCATGGCAAATCCTATCCACCGAAGAAGAAGAGAGACCACCAATAGATTCCATCGTGGATTTAACACTAAAGACTACTTTGCGAGAGTGTCTCCAAGCCCGCTTATCAATTCCACTTGCTGCATGCTGCGGGGGGATGGAGATAATTTGTGACACCATTCATGAAGGGAGCCATAAAGCCAGTTTGCTTGCATCCCAAGTCCCTGTGCTGAGACAAAAAGATTTAACATTAATAGAGAAATCGAGGGAGGGACGGTTAACAATGCATTAGAAAGTAGTTGGCCATCAAAGGGGAACCGCACTTCAGTCCAAAAAGATACAATCTTGGCATTGCCTATAACCCATTTAGTAGAATCTTCAACTCTAAATTGCTTGGAAATATTTTGCCCGGAAGATATTTTACCATTTCGTAGCACTTTAGTTGGAATTTTTTTATAAGTACTTTACTGGGAGTTGTTACAATGTTTTTTTAATTAAACCTCGGCGTTACGAGGGTTTCGTGTTGAATAAATTTTAAGGTCTTACAAAAATTGAAGAACCTCACATGCGAGGTGTACGAATACAAATTTAAGTGTATGGCTCGTAGGCCCGAATTTGTTGAGTTTATCAAAAGTACTAGCGTGTTTTTGTACGGAAGCGCACCTGCAAGAGAGCATATATATGAAATTTGAATGTTACCTTTTCGCTTTGCGAGTATATTGTTAGCTCCAGTTCCTTTATGAGGACGATTTGTACAATATCTTGTACTTGTTTCATCCACCTTAAAGCTGTACTTGTACAAGATGGCAACGCAACCGTAAAATTGGGGTACACAAATCTTTCAAGTCGACGACGACTATCATTATAATTCTTTGTGCCATTTACCAACGTACGAAGCATCTCTTTCAATTTTTTTGACGACGATATTTGTAACTAACTGTTGACTTTATATTATTAATAAAATTGATGAAAGGATTGATATGATGTATTTTATTTTAATTGGAATGGAATGGACGACAATCAATTCTCATCGGGTTCACCGCGACTATACGTGTATGCTTATCGAATTCACCACAACTGAACGAAGATCATACGTGTGGATCGTATGCCAGTCGAGTACACTTTGACTGTACGAGATAGACGGGTCGAGGCATTCGTGAAGGTTCTCTTTGACTGTTTCGACATCATGGCAGTATCCGAGGCGAACGACATCACCACGAATCGTTGGACGACTTCGGCTGCTTCAGCATCATCATCCACTGTCTCATTGATGCGTTCGTGCATGGCACAGGCAGCTATTCGGTCTATCACGTTAATGTTCATCATACGAAGTTTGATATCACCGCGAATGGCAGAGTTAGTGAGGACTTTCATTTCAAAAATCAAAACAATCCATTCGTTCGGAACTTGGTAGTACATTCGTTCGGAACCCGGTGGTACATTCTTTTGAAACCTAGTAGTATATTCGTTCTTAACCCGGATAGTCGAAACTAAATTATCATCAACATTCTATAGTAGATTCTTCCTATTTAATTTCTTCAAGCAGCCCAGATACGATTAATTCAGTGACCATGGTGGCGTATCGCTAGAAGAGACAGACAAACCACATTGCTGATCGGCATCATCTTCCATTCTTCCCAGATGCTGAACAAAGCATTCGCGACAGACAGCTATTGGGCCCAGTACGTTAACTTCTATCATACGGTGGTTGATGTCACCGCGTATGGTTCGCCCTCCAAGTAATTAGGCTGATGGGCAAAGTCACAGGCAACGTCAAAGAATTCGATCGTGCCGAATACCGAACGAAGTTTAGAGGTAGAAGCAGCAAAGTTGGGTGATAAGTTCCAAAAGACGGTGACAATTCGGGCTGTATTAGTGGCGTCGAGATTATCTAGACTGAACCTGTCAGGCCATGCCAGGTCATGGTGTTCAACGGTTACAAAGTCAAAGTTGGCAGTCGCCACAACAAGGTCGTCGAGTGCAGTGTCAAGGGCAGCATTGGATGCAAAATCTCCAGGTTCAGCAATGTTGTTGCATAGGGCGATGAGGTATGTGGCTTCGGAGGCAAAGGCAGTTGTAAAGGCGACGATGGCACAGAAGTCGATGAATGAGACAAAAATAAGGTTGGAGGCTATCAGGTCAAGGGCGTTAACTGAATCAGCTAAGGCTGCGACGGTGGCACCCACGGTTTGAACTTTTAAACTGTAGATTTTTTCACCGTCGGAGTTGATACAGTAAAAAAAAGTCTTTCGGCCGTTAACTTGATTAGAATGTATTAAGATGCTTTAGCATTTTATTTCTTTTCTTCCTTTTATTTTAATGCCTTTTAAGTAAAAGAATAATAAAAGTGAAACCTAAGCACACGCGCCTCACGCGCCTGCAATGAGCGACTTGAAACTCTGAATTGGCAACGGCACGGGTCGCCCCTTCGGCATTGGCCATACGGCCGGCACCGGCGCTCGCCACCGCCCAATTGTCATCTCATCCGCCAAATCTACATCCCCACACCATGGAAGCACGCCTAAACCGGAATCCCAGTGACACGAACCCTTCCGCAATTCTGCGCCCCCAACTTCAATCGGCCAACCATACGGCAGTGACGTCCCCAATTGACCATACAAAGTCTTCTACAGGAGCGGCTGCACTCCAAAATGTCTCCCTGCCGAAGGAATTGAACGGTGTATTGCTGATTGCAGATGTTCGTCGGAGCAAGCGAAGGGCACCGAACCATTTGAAGACGCCGTCTCACTCCTTCCACATTACCAATCTGCCGCCCTACGGCTCAAGAAAAGAAGTTCTGGAATCTCTCTCGGCACATGGTAAGGTTCTGAATGTCCATTTCCCGCAGTATCTGAACAGAAGAGGGAGTAGATTTGGGTTTGTTCGTTATCCCAAAAAAATGAATCCTCAGCACTTGCTTGTTAGACTCAACGAAATTTGGATCAGATCCTTTAAATTGGAGGTAAGCTTGAGCTATGAAACGCTAAATTCTGTTCGCCCAAATGCTGTTAGTTCTGTTGAAATGGTGGATAAAATTGCTGCCATCGATGATGATGCTACTATCGTGAATGAAGTTTGTTTAGATCCTGTAGGTATAATCTCTGTTGGCACAGAGGTGAACACTTTGCCTGATCAAATGTCTGCCAAGAATGATGTCTCTTCTGTCATTGAGAATCCTGAAGCAGTTTACAATATTGACAGCAGATGCAGGAAGCTGGCTCAACACGTCTCTTTTAGGTTCCCCTACTGAAACCGTGGATATGGAGACAGTAAACCAACAACTGAAAGCCTATGGTTACTCTGCAGTTATGGCCACCAAAATAGAGGGTGGGGAGGTGCTCCTTATGGCCCCGACAAAGCGCAACAAATTAGGCTCTTACAGGATTCAGAAACTTTGGCCAACATCAGGATGCAGAATGTACGCCCATGGCATTTGCTAAGTGGTAAACCGGCTAGATGCACCTGGGTAACAGTCAGAGGTGTACCGCTGCAATACTGGGAGGATAAACTTTTTTCCACCATTACTGGCTGCCTCGGGGAACTGGTGCAAATAAATCCACTCACTAGCAGTCGGAAGGATATGAGATATGGCAGGATGCAGATTTTCACCAACACCTCGGGATGGATCTCCAAAAACATGCTGATAGATACAGGATCTGCAACCTTCACAATTCTGATCAAGGAGGAACCAAAACAGAAAATGAAGATCTGGAGAAGAACCTGGCCTTCGCTTGCTGAAACACAAGCTGTCAAAGAGAAAAAACAGAACAACAACTCCTCAAAGATAAAAACTCAGCAGCTCCTGCTCCAGTTCCAGTAACTCATGCCCCAGAACCAGCAACTCAGGTCCCAAAACTACTCCTCAGGCTCCCGAATTAGTTACATCAGAAAAGGAAAACATAACACATCAGGAGCTGGAAAACAGGACCCTCAACCTATGTCTAGAAGCCTTCCTCGAACAGGATGGTTCAGATTTCACGGTTAGCCTTCCAACACAGCCAGAAGTAGAGCCCAGAACCTGCAGTCAGCAAGAGACGAGCTCCCATTCCATACCAGAAATACATACCAACAGTGCTGAACAGCAACAAGCCCCATCTGCCAATTTTCAACATGCCAACAAGCACTGTCTGCCAGCCTCTCCAGCCACGGTTGTCACTACATTTCAACACTCAGTGGCATCCTCCGCACCAACAAGGCTAGAAATACATCAGAAACAGCTAGGTAAATCGATGGTGGAGATAGCTACAGCAGAGGTTTTAGATGTCCGGGAAAAGGCTCCGTTATACAAGAATCGAAGCTGGGCGGACAGAGTCGTGGCAGGGTCTGTAGAAGAATCTGATTTCTACTCAAGCCATTCTGCAAGGGAATTAGTTTCAGCAGTGGCCCAAATCCCACAGCAGCATGCGCAGAATTTTGCAGACATTCAACAGCAAGCTCTTTTGCACAAATCCTTACAGTTGGATCCTCTGGCTATCCTTTTCACCCCACAAGCTAAACAAATTGTCACACCACATGACAACATGCAGTATATGTCAGACGGCTCAGATGAAACCCTGTATGAGATTCCAGTCACCACAAACGGCATGAGTTTTGCAGAGGCATGGACCGCAGATAGAGCTGCACTCAGCTCTGCTCCTGAAGGAGGTCACTCTCTGAGCGAAAACGATGCATTGGATGAAGAAGAACTACCAGCTTGGTATGAAGAGCCAGAGCAGCGGATCCCACCTTCGCTGAAACAACCGGGGAAGAAAAAGCAAAAGGGCACTTAGAAAAAACCCAGTCCACGGCGCAGTCAGCGCATCCGTGTGAAACAACTTTGAACCTCTATTTGTGATTGTACTTTTCAATATCAGGCTCACTTTTGGAGTTGGGTTGTATAATCACTTTGCTATTAATAAAAGAATTTTATTTTAAAAAAAGAATAATTAAAGTAAAAAGTTATATTTCGAAATATAATTTTCGCGGAGATTACTTGTCTAATTATTCCCTTCAGTTTCATTTATAAAGGAAAAGCTATCAAGGATCGAAATTTCAATTTAGAGATCGTAATCAAAATGGGTGATACTAGGGTGCTAGCATTTTTTGCCCGAAAATTCTGGCAACCTACAAAAATAGTTTTTTCAAAACATGTGAACAATTATTTCTTAAACCCCAGCCCTAAAAATTATCAAAAATATTTTTTAAATATTTAATATTTAATATTATCTTATAAATTTTAAATGCTAAACTCTAATATTTAACCCTTACTGTATAAATTTTAAGTGCTAAATCATATTAAAAATAGTAATTAAATATTATCGCGGAAAAATTAAAGGCCAAAATCCTAAATCCTAAATCCTAAATGTTAATATTATTTTTTTTTGATTTTTTTTGGATTTTCGAAAATTAATACAAATCAGCAAAAATAATAGATTTTTTTTTGAATTTTCGGAAATTAATAAAAATCAGCAAATTAATAAAATAATAATATAACTCAAAGAATCGAGTCCCCGGCAACGGCGCCAAAATTTGATCTCGTTGTAGAGCGTGATCAAATAAATAACTCGTACGTGTACGAAGTACACCCCCGAGGTCGAATCTCTCAAGGACTCGGTGTAGGTTGACTTATACTACTATCTTACTAATT
>JAOYMZ010000413.1:0-10147 GCA_025802335.1 Pinguicula primuliflora | reverse complement strand
AATCAAGTATTTTTCATTTTATCAAGTGTTTTTCATTTTATCAAGTATTTATTATTTAATTAATATTTAACAAAAAAATATAATTATAAAAGAACAATAATAAAATTGTAGGGGTGAAAATTTTCTTCTATGGTTGTGAAATATGGAGGATAGATAGGAGAGAGAAAATATGGAGGATAGATAAGAGAGAGAAAATATGGAGGAGAGATAGGGGAGAGAAAAGTAGATTGATGTGATATGTATAGGTAAAAAGGAAGGAAACTTCCACCATGATTGCGGACAGCCTTAGTGGACGTTTTCATTCCATTCCCCTAAATTAACTAAAAAAATAGGAAAATGATTGTTGTACTATATTAAACCGAAATATTAGACCAAATTCGTGTGAAATGACGAAAATACCCCTACCTCAACTGCGTTGCTGTGCTTAGTTGGAGGGTATTTTGATCATTTCGCACAAATTCAAATTAAAAATTCGATTTCTTGGTAGTGAGTAGCAACGCTCAAACAAATAAGATAAACGCCCCTAACTCGACGCCGAGGCCAAAAAGCGGGAGTCGCGTTCGATTCTCCTCTCGCTCTCTCTCGAAGAATCTCTCCCGACGCAAGCCAAACCCTACCTTCAATTCGTCCACGAGAGGAATCAAATCAAAGCATTATTCGAAACCTACCATACTGAAAATGCCAAACCAGTAATGGAGTTTATATGGATTCACGGATGCTGAATGGGATCGTAGTTTAGTTTTCCCAAACTCGTCACTTCGTAATAATGCAGATCATGGAGGATGGAGATGATTATTACCAGCACAGGTTGTCGAGTGCTTCATTCTCATGCTTGTTTCCCGCAATCGCTTGCATCGACACATCCAGGAGCATTTCTCCATACGAGAAACTGCCTCAGGAGCCTCTAAGACTGACCGTTCGAAAATTGGATGGATCGTCTTTCGGTATTGTAAAGATTTACAGAACATTAAAACAATTGCGTTTTTTCAATTTTAAATTGAGGTGCATGTCTCTATGTAATGTACTTGGATGGGATCTGCATTACTTCTTCTACAGAAGATGCGCGTGTTGTGAGTAGCTATTTGCAAAATGTGGATTTTTTGTAGAGGATTTCCTGAATCTGATGTGAATATGGTCTTTTGAAGGAATTGAGGTGGCAAAGACGGGAACTGTTAGGGAGCTGAAGAGGGCAGTTGAAGCAGCATTCTGCCATTTGCCGCAGAAGGGACCTGGTAGAGTTTCATGGTAACGTGATATGTATTTTCAGGATTTTTCATACTTAGTGTGTAACGTGAAGGTGTTATTTAGTTTGTGAATCTCATCGCGAAAGACCTGTGTGCTGTGAAGACTCATCTCACTGGAGATACTCTGTCACTTTGACTGGTTTCTCTTGTATTCATCCGTAGTCTTAGTTTCCCACAGGGACCATGTATGGGCACAGTTCTGTCTTTGTCATCAAGGCCAGAAGTTACTCACGGACAGCGATTACATCAGCATGTTTGACATCAAGGATAATGATCAGGTTAGTTGAATACCCTTGAGCTAGCGACATCCTCGAATCACGTAAGCTACAATGGTCCTTCTCTTGTTCGGTAAAGAAAATTTCAGTAGATATTTCCTTTTTCAGCTGCGGTTTGTGTACCATGTTTCCAATTCTTGCATTTCGTCGAGGCTAGAGTCAGACAGAGAGGATACTGATTCCGATGATGAACATCGTGTGTAAGTTTTTTTTTTTGCAAATCTGTTCAAACCATATTGGAATATGTTGACTTATCTAGTTATCCACATAGAAGGTGTTGATTACCACTGTTAGCTTGCTGACATGATAGCTCAAGAACCTATATTCTTTCCGTATTGGAGTTGGGCATCATAATTATCTCCATCTTCATATGAGGAATTTTAGTTTCAAACTCTGGAAAATAGAAGCAATTTCTGATGATTGGTGTGGAGTAATCATGGACGTCTGGCGATAATACATTGTCTCAACTATTATTTGATTCTGGATATTTGATCTTGTTTACACACCTGCTATTTGAAAATTTCTCATTAGCCTGCACCTTTAAATCTACGTAAAGCATTATCCTGAGGGTACCATACCATTTCTAGATTCACTATGGAATGAGATATTGTCTCTTTCAAATGGCATGTACGAGTCCAAAGAAGACGTTGTCATGGGTAAAATATCAGGACTAATTTTTTTTTTCTGTGAACTCATTTTGCAGTCAGCACAGGTCTGAATATCAAAGCAATGAGGAAGATGATGATTATCATCATCATCAAGGTGTTGTAGAGGAGAATCAAGATGATCATTTGGAACGGGATGAAGTCATCACTTTATGTTGCAATCTTAAGTTGAGTAATTTCCTAAGAGGTTTTTCACCTTACCAGAGGTTGCCCAGCTCCCCTGCGAGAATGAAGAAAAGGGAAAATTCTTCAAGATATTCCTACAAGATGCTAGGTCGTTTCAAGCACTATCTGAGATCTTCCCGTCACAGGTTCAGATTTCGGAGGGTAACCAGGAAAGGAGAGTAACTGTCTTGCATACCAACTAAACTAACTTGGTTAGTGTTGTATCAATGTTACATTTTCCATTATCATCTGCATATAATCTCGGGAAAGCAAAATCAACTAAAGATGTAGAGTTCCTGAACTGTGTTGCTTCTTGCTCTGTTCCATACATGGTATTAGATTGCAATTTTGTGGACTGAAAATACAAAGAGTATTACGTTCACATATGAGCATTGAGTTATGTACCTTACTCGGGTGCCATATAAATGTTATCTTTTACTGCTCCGGGACTTGCCGCTGAAACCAAAAATACTATATGGGAAGAATTTTTGGCAGGAATTTTGTAAAAAATTTGAGTTGTCATTTGGGTAGTCTCTCCCCCTGTAGTCACGTGTAACCATTTATTTCTGAATTGATCTGGGCCGTCGATTAAAGAATCGATGGCCCAAATCCATCGTCCAACAGTATAGCAAATTGTCCAGCAGGCTTCTGTACAGCCCGAGAAAATTTTTCTGTGGGTGATTGTGTAAGTGGGTCAATCCACTCAGGTGTTAACAATCCATATTCTTGTTAATTTGTTGCCATAATTTCTTCGGGTGCAGAAGAACTGTGTATAAACAAATGGAAGGAAATTTTTGAAATAATAAAGCGACATGATTTGCAGTTGATATTATGCATACATGAGAAAGGAAAAAATAGAACAAAGGTTTTGTAAAATGCTCTAGGGAAATCCTGAAGTAAGCTTGCATTTAAACCTAGCCTTGACAGTTTGAAAATAGAATAGATGGAAAAGTGATGGCAGTTTTCGGGATGGATATTGGAAAGGCAAATGACCGGACTGCTTTCCCGTATGCTTTTACAAGAACAACTGGGCCATCGTCGGGGACTCAGTCTGTAATATGGTCTCGGAAGTGTTTAGGCGGGAGCGCATGTTTGAAAGCCATAATAAGGGACTCATCACGCTCATACCCAAGATTGATGACCCGCGGGAGATTGACCACTTCCGTCTGATCAGCTTAATTAATGTCTGTGCCAAGGTGGTTTCTAAAGTCATATCCAACCGGCTTCAGCCTATTATGCCTTTGCTCATCTCCCAGAATCAGTCCAGCTTCATCAAAGGAAGACATATAGTCGAGAACATCATAGTGGTCCAAGAAACCATTTACTCCATGAGGAAAAGTAAAAGTACTAAAGGATGGATGGCTATAAAAATCGACTTGGCCAAAGCCTTTGACAGGGTGAGTTGGGAATTCATTCAAGATACTCTTGCGGATGCCAAGATTCCAACTTATTTATCCTCAGTTCTACTCAGTCTCTTGGAAACGAGTTCGATGCAAATTCTGTGGGAAGGACAAAAAGGTCCAGAATTTAAGCCTAGCCGGGGCGTCAGGCAGGGCGATCCTTCATCCCCGTACCTGTTTATTCTATGTATGGAACGGCTATCCCAGGCAATCCGAAGGGCTGTGCAATCTAAACTTTGGAAGCCGCTCACATTTGGTAGGGATAAAATTCAACTGTCGCATCTTTTCTTTGCTGATGACCTAGTCCTTTTTGGTGCTTCAGTTATGATGGAGGTTCTTAGTACATTCACTCAATCCTCTGGACAGATGATTAGTGCTAGGAAATTCGTTATGTTTTTATCTCCTACAGTGCAGCCGGATATGGGGAGAAAGCTTAGTGAAATGCGGGATATCAAGCAAGTTGATTACTTAGGCAAGTACCTTGGGGTGTCTATTATTCACTAGAGAGTATCTGCTACTTCTCATGGGAGCATTGTGGTCAAAATAAAGCAACGGGCGGAGCGATGGAACCCTAGGAAGATATCACTTGCAGGGAGGCTTACTCTGTGCAAGTCGTCTCTTAGCTCCCTTTCTACTTATCAGATGCAATCAGTCATCTTTCCCAAATACTTATGCACGGCTATGGACAAAGTAATCTGGGATTTTCTTTGGGGAAGCACGCGGGAGGAAAAGAAACAGCCACCTTTGAACTGGCACGAGGTTTGCCAACCAAAAGATAGGGGGGCCTAGGTATCCGAAAGCAGCGAGACTCTAATCTCGTTTTGCTCAAAAAACTAACCTGGGACCTCCTGTCAGATAGTGACAAGCTCTGGAAGCAAATAGTCTTCGCCAAATATGGTCAGAATCAGATGCTCGTTCGTCGGGTTGTTCCCTCAAGGCAGGAATCCCACCTTTGGAATCATTTCCAATGGATGATTCCCTTTGTCCAAAGCAGTGTGCATTGGATTCTTGGGGATGGACGCAATGTTGATTTTTGGACGGATTCGTGAACCACTTCTCGATAACCTCTGCTCCCCTTTTCCAGAAATGGGAGCGTTAGCCCTCAATCTATGCTGACGGTGAGTGAACTGGTAACCCCCTCAGGGGATTGGGACTGGACTGCTCTCAATGAAATGCTGTCAGACTTCAAGGTCAATGAGATAAGAGCGGTCCCAGCACCATCTGCTCAGGCGGGACTCTACAGGGTGGGATGGAAGTGGACTGCTAATGGGAAGTTTTCAACCAAATCAGCATATGAGGCCTTCTTTGCTGACAGCTGGAATCCTAGGCACGATAGCTGGGCGTTCATATGGAAGCTTCCTGCTCTGGAAAGAATCAAAATGTTTCTTTGGAAAGCAGCTAGAGGTATGCTCTGGACCAATTTGGAGCGTTACAGGCGAAGGATTGGGGATCATCCCTGTTGTCATGTTTGCAACCAGACGGAATCGGTCATCCACGTCCTAAGAGACTGCGGACGGGCTAAAGCGGTTTGGCAGGCTATGAACTTTCCCTTTTCCCCAGTTTTTCTAGACGCTTGACTCTACTGACTCATGGCTACTGATGTGTCTCTCCAGTGTTTCTTATGATTCTATTCAGGTGCCTATGATGGGACCTCCAGCGTATGCTATCGTGTGTGACAGGTTGTGGACTGCCAGAAATAAGGAGGTGCTATCAAATGTGTCTTTCAATCAAATGGCGCTATGTTCTGATATCAAGGCAGCCATAGAAGTTAACATCCAAGCTTTTGGGGGACAGCCTAAGCAACCGGGCAGCCATTACCCAACCAATTCCTTACTCGAATTTCCTCCTTCAAGGGCATCTAACTCCAACCGGGTTTTTCCCACATCTAGCTCGACACTTGCAGGTACCAGAGCTTCAGGACTTGTGGCGATAGGAGGGCACCTCTCCTTGCCCGATGGCACTTGGATACAAGGATTTTCCCAGAAAATTAGGGTCTGCTCTCCACTAGATGCTGAACTCTGGGCCATCCTTGTCGGCCTTAACATAGCACGGAATGAAGGATACACGGTTATTCGAGTACACTCGGACTCGACTGATTGTTTGGAAACTCTTAGGGAGGCATTGGAGACCTCGCCCCACCCCACCTCACCTTCCATGGCTCTTCCAGGACTGATAGTCAGATCAATTCGACCGGGCACACGGCTCCAAATGTCTCTCATATGTCATGAGCTCAATTACAAAGCAGACAAGCTAGCAAAGTTGGGACTTTCATCATCCTGTTTTGGCAGAGTTACCTTCTCCAGCCCGCAGTCCATTGCTGTGCGAGCAGTTACTTCAGTGCTGACAATGAGGAGTCCGTTGGGAACAAAGGGGGCGACAGACTTATTGTCTCTACTGCACACAGGAGCGGATGGGAGAGGCTCCATTGATCCTCCCCGGCTGTCTCAGATGATCTTGGAACCTCATGGGCTCATGGTGGGAAACACTTTGAACTCAAATGTACGGCCATGGCAAGTAGAGGGGAGCAGTCTGAACCCCTCTCATCGGACGTCGGACCTGCTCGCCAGATTAGCGGATGTGCACAATCTACGGCTTCTTGAGCACAATGAAGTAATACGAGATGAGTCTTGTGTCCAACAATCGTATGGTCAAGTTAAGGATTAATCGTTTTGCACTCTTGTATGCTTGGCGCCTATGTCGCTTCCTCTGTATCGAAAAAAAAAATGAAGGAGGTGTTTTTGGGTAATGTGAAGAAGAAAAAATTAAAGTGAAAATGGTAAGGGCTTGTTTACTAGCAATTTGATATAGGCAATTATCATATGATTGAAGGTGTAATAAAACACTTATTGTGAAACTGGTCGAACTTGAATTTTGACACTATTCACATGTTCACTAAACAGAAATTTCGACATATAATTGGCACGATCAAATTCGAAAAAACATGGAAACGACTGAAAAACTCATGTTGTCCAGTCCCATGGTAGAAAATTTGAAATACACAGGAAGGTCTGAGCCCTTTTGCCGTAACAAAATATCGAAGCTGTGAAGACACACACAGGAAAATTTGGGAGGCTGAAATGACCAATTGTTGTGGACATGTACGCCCTACAGGTAGCCCTATGGAGGACTACTGTTACTGTCCCTGAAGTGATGCGCAACAACTTCGGCCTCGAAGTCTGCATCCTCAAACCCTGCCATCATTGACCTAGTCTTTGACGATATGGTCCAGGTTGCGATACCTTCAATTGGGCATCTTCTTAACCCTATCGTCAATTTGGTAAAAAAAAAATACACCATTATGCTCATCTTCTTAATGCTCATCATTCGACACAACGCATAGTGGAAAATCACTCACTCACCGTTAATGTAAAGATCAATTTGTATGGTGGAAGAGACAATTGTAGAAATTAGGAAAGTCGGGCCCGTCCCATAACCAGTGTCTCGGGCCCCTCATGAACAAAGCGACCCCGACCTAATATGTAGGTTTGGGTCTTATATGTGTGGATGCGCGTATGGGGGTTAATTTATTAGGAATGTGGGAGTCCTCATCAAACCTCTCAGCTCAAGGTGATAGATTCCCCACATCATTCCTATTTATACTAGTCCAACTAACGTCTGACAACCAGTGTGGGACAAACACACTTCAACACTCTCCCTCAATTCCGACTCTACAAGCCGTGTCGGACTTGAACACCCACACCGTATAATTGCAGTGGAAATATTCAGGCTTCAACCTAGGTTCTGATACCATGTAGAAATTTGTCCGGCCCATTAATAAGGCCTCGATGCCTTTGAATAGATCGAGTCTGACCGTTTATGATAGGTTCGGGTCTTGTGTGGGTGGGTGCACGTATGGGGGTTAATTTTATTAGGAATGTGGATTATTCTCATAAAACTCTGAGCTCAAGGTATTTGATTCAACTCCACAATTCCTATTTAAACTTTCATTTGTTGGTGTCCCTTTCCGGTGTTGGACAACACACTTCAACACTCCTCCCTCAAGTCCGACCAGACAAGCTCTGTCGAACTTGAACACCCACACCATATATATTTGGAAAGCAGCGGAAGCTATCGGGCCGTGACAAACCTGAGTTTGCTCTAAGATGCAATATGCCGTTGCTATCACAATGTAATGGAATTGGAAGTTGGACTTTTACCTCATGATCTGCAAGTATATATGATATCCATTTTAGCTCACATACAGTGTTGGTCAAGCTTCTGTACTTCTTTTGCTGATCATCGAGCAATTATTATCTGCTTCTTTGTGCGCCAAGATACAGATACATCACCAAGTTTTATAATGTATTCGCTAAGGGAGCGTCGGGTATCCAAACAGGAACCACAGTAAGCATCATAAAAAGCCTTTAGTTTCAATTCATTCGTTGTGGCCTAATAGCTTTCGATGCTTTTCAAATATCTACGGTGGGGGAGTGTAAGTTGTCCTACGTCGGTTGTGGATGTGGAGAAAATGAGGTTTAAATATAAAAAGTGGGAAAAAATCAAATACCTTAAGCTTAGGATTTTATGAGACTAACCTACTATTCCTACCAAATTAACCCCCACACGTGCACCCACCCACACGAGATCTGAACCTAATTCCACCACGGTCGGGCTCGATATTTCACCAATGGCCCGAGATATCGGTTATTGGGCCAGGCTCACTTTCCCAATCTCTAAGAACAATATTTTTGTGTTAAAACTTTTATGTTAGAGAACCATGCACATATTGATCGCATGACTAATTTACTTGTGGTCGATAACGAAGCAAAGTTTACTAGTGAGCATAAATATCTCAAAAATGAATCTCAAGAACTTTGGCTATTGAGAAATTCGGTGTGGCCACGTAGTATGTGTAATTTGTATTTGTATTTTATCTTGTTTTATTGAACTATTTATAATTAATTTGGTGTATTTTCTTCGGTTATATTGAACTAATTGGTGCACTCATCTATAAAATAATGTCTTCATTTTTTTAGTAATTAAAACAATGTCTTCATTATATTAAAATATATATACAATATTTATAATGAAAAGATGCTACAAATCAATCTATGTGCAAGTATGCATTTGGTTGGCGACCAAGACCAAGACCATGAGGTCCACACGAGCAAGTGCCTATATTTAACTCCACATTATGACGTTCACGTGAGCCATATGTATGAGCTTACGCGCGTAGTCTTGTTCCAACATCAACCGAACCATATGCCTTCACATAATATCGTGAAGCGCGTGCCAATGCTCGATTGTAAAAATAATTTGCTTTATCACTTCACGCGTCAAGAGATGATGTCATTCATACACAATCACTCCTGCATGGGTTGAAGTAGTCAATGCAGCTATCATGTGTCTGCTGCACAATCGATGTGATGGGCGAACGACGTGCACCCTTCAACACTTTATTGAAACATTCCATCCGTGTCATGATCCCACAACGTGGTCCTCCACTGTATGTAAGTGTCCACATCTCACGTAGAATCTCGAATAGATGTCAGTGTACATTAGGATTCTTGTTATAAATTTTAGCCATCTGCACGTGAAACTTGGCTTAGCTTACTCGTGAACATGCTTTCCATCCCTGCCATTTTGTCTTTACAGTCACAATTTAAATTTAGACATATATGACGTAGGCAAAAACAAGAGTCACCTTATTCGCCATTAAATATAGGCAGCGCGATGTGGCATTTTGCCAATAAATAATGTTACTTGTACCTTTAAAATGGGCACACTTCATAAACTCTCTTATGTGGCAACCATCACAACCATACACAGAACCACAATCATTTTGTAATGTGTGATTGTGACGATTACCACATAAGGGTTTATGAAGAGAACTGCTATAGTGCACGATAAAAAGGCAAGAAAGTAACACGATCACTTATAAGCACACAAACACATATCAGTATGTGTGTGTGAGTTCCCACTCATGTGAGTGGGAGCACGACTCGTGTACATGTATTTTTCGTGTTCTATATTATTTTTGGTTTATGAAAATGAGTATATTTTGAAGTTACATACACTAACACAGGAGGAAGATGATATAGAGAGTGAAAATTTGAGCAAAAAAATATAAGAACACACTTGACAGCAGCATACTATAAATTATAAAATAACCCTACAATTAATGATTATCTAATAATATATTTTGATATATTTTTCTTATTATTTTCCTTCACTAATCCTTTATTATTTTCAACACCCGGAATCCAAAATATCGTTAGAAAAATGAATGAAATTCCCAAAACTGGGCGGTACCACACCGCTTCAATTTGGGGATGAGTCATCTCCCTCTCCACCTGAATCTCTCCTTTTCTCTCTTTCACTCTTTCTCCACTGTCTGAATATTCTCTCCACAGAATTCTCATGATTCAAGCAATGACAACTTCTTTTTAGTGATCGTT
>JAOYMZ010000412.1:0-10147 GCA_025802335.1 Pinguicula primuliflora | reverse complement strand
TTCCACTCAAATTAAGCAACCGGCAACCGGTTTTGATAGGAGAGAGAGTGGAGGTTGGCACCTCCATTGCAGACAGCTTTAGGGTCCAAAGAGCAGCACCGGCGGTTCTAAGAGTTCAAAGGTCACGGGTTCAAATCCACTTAAGATATGTGCTTGTCACATATGGCTTGGCAAATGTGGATTACTTCCCTACCGTAGTTTGCAGGCTATTATACTAGGACGTTGGGCTTACCTAACTCGGTAGGATTCCCTACGTTATTAAAAAAACTGGAAACATACATAGGAGCCCCTTTATCTCACAAAAGAGTCACTAAATCCTTACAAGTTTACATCTCTAACAAACAAACAGGGATACTTAGTTGAATATATTTCTGCCAACAAACAGGGATCTCTAACATATGATGGAATTCTATTTGGTCTCCACAGGTTCAGGAATATATCATATTATTTTAAAAAATACTACATGAACGGAAAAGAAACCTAAATGGTGTAAAATGGAGTCGTGGGCCCCATATGGATTGGTGCGTATATTTCTGTACTAATTAATACCTGCATTCGATTTCGATTTGCTTGTAGTCCTTCTAGTATCTCTCTATTATTTTTATGGTTCAAAAGTAAACGAGTCAGAAAAGATCTTGCATCCTCTGAAATATGTCATTTATGAGATCATAAAAAACTGTCGTACATATTCTCAATGATTGCAATCGAAGTAGAAGAGTCTCGAGCCTAATCACCCCCAATTGTGCACAATGACCAGAAATTAATATGGCACTTTTATTCAGTATCAATTCTATGAAAAATGATGTACAAACACTGGTTTATATCCCTCCTATGCTAATTTAAACCCTTTGCAAGAACTAAGGGGAGCTTCCTCTCCTATTCTGCTGCCCCAAAGAAAGGAAAAACACAAAAAAAGAATGAAAGAAGACCTCTATGGAATATGCTTACAAGAAGAACAAAAACCTTTACAAGTGCTACTATACAAGTTTCTACTAATCTCAGTGTTCGAGGAAACGCTAGGCGGTCCCTGAGCGGTGAGGATCCATTTAGCGTCTAGTTAGTCGCCACTGGGTGGGTACTTAGGCGGCATTCGGATAGGGCGGAGGGCGATCGTCCAGCGCTTAGGCGGCCTACTTCTCGAACAGAGACTAATCTTCTAGCCTCTGTATTTCGCCCATCATGATCCGATTGCTGCTCACCTTGAATCCAAGAAGAGCAGGATCAATCTGCCTCCCTTTCTTTCCCTTCTTTTTGTTGCTTCGACCACCGGCCATTCCGTCTGATGCCTCCCCCGGAACATTAACCTCTTGAGGTCCTGATTTCTTACCGCTGCTTTTAAGCATGTCACTGAACGATGTCTCGAGAACATCAGCATCGTTAAAGGATGATGTTCGACAAAAATGGGCATCTATTCTGCCAGATGACTCCAAGTTTCCAGCACTGCCTCCTGGCTGCTCTCGTCTAACCCCTACGCGAGGAAAAATATACAGGAACAAAAAAAATGAGGAAAATCATTGTGTAACAAGCAGCGTGATCTTTACGAAAGCAGTACCCTATTATTATCATCTCAAATGCTTGGAAAATGGAAATTGGCGAGGAAGATGCAGAATCTTGATCTTGCATTATAAAGATCGTGCATCAAACCAACAGCCGCTATCGTTGATGCATTATAAGGCCAATGACGAAAGAAAATATTTCCATAAGTGACGAAATTGAAGTAACATAGGACAAGTAATTGAGATGGGAAAAAAAAACACTACCAACATTCAAGATCTGTAGGTAGAATTATATGGAGATCCTACTAAAGAAATCATTTTCATATTATTTAAATAATTAATTACTTTAGTAACATACAAGAAAAAGAAGAGCTAGAACTCAATCCTACCATCAGGAGGTAAAGCATTTGAAAGGCTTTTCCCTCTAATGAAAGAATCAGCAGACAGCTCCGATAGGCCTTCCTGAGACGATGTGGTTCGTGAGACAGGTGGACGTCTCAATAAGATATTTTCTGGTCCTTTTGAACTGGAAGTTGGCAGCCTATTCACAATATACATGTGCGAAATTAATTTCTAGAGGAATAAGAATGGCAACAACATCAACCAAACTACAAGAGGTGAATAGCGGAAGATTTAAAATACTACTATGATCGGTGATTAAAACTTGTTCTGAAGACCACGCCATTCAGGCACGCTCAGAAAAAGACAACTAAAATCCATTATCAGAAACCACATGCTTCTAATCTTAAGAATGAATCAGAAAGAATTGGCATTTCATGTACAACTCAATTGCTCAGTCCACTCATGAAAGTCACTGATAGCAATCCTTTTATCTAATGGCTACAGATATTGTTCGAGAAAGCGCTAGGCGGAACCCAGGCGAACAAGAGCCACTCAGCGCCTAAGCGGCCTAGGCACCCGCATAAGCGGACTCATAAGCTGTCTAAGCGGGAATTCGGGCAAGGCGGAGGGCGACATCAGCCACCTAAGCAGCCTAGGCGCCTTCTCGAATAAGTTACTGGGCTACTCAACACTCTTCTAACAAAAAAGCATTACAATTAACTTTTCATTAAAACATTTGTCCAAGAAATTGGTCCCGAAAAGAAGATCAAATAACCGGGATCTCTCACCTCTCCTTGGCACCATCGTCAATGAGAGAATCACTTAATCCAATCTTTTCACCAAGGAAAACTGAAAATGATAAGACGGTGTTAATTAGACTGAAAATATGAAGTATCAAAAATCACCAGAATGTAATTGCAAGTTACCCGCAGAGCTTAGTGACTGATGTCTGTTGAGGACATTGGCTCGTATATTTCCCCTATTTACAGATGGTAAGCCAGTTTGTTGGATTATACTTTCTTGAGCCTCCGAGATTATTCCCTGAGTATCACATTCAGTCGTAAGTGCTTTTCTCCTTGCTTTGGCTATCCTTATTCGATTTTTTCATTGTAAAAATTGGCAATCCTTACCTGTGAATTCTCACCGATGCCAGAAACAAACAACTCTCCTTCACCTAATGTTCCACTTTTACGTCCATAAGGCAATGCACCAATTTCCTTAACATTGGTCATCCCCTCGGACAGTTGACTTTGAGGTCCACCAGCTTCAGAGACATATGAACCGATGGTGAATGAGTTGCCAAAACCAGATCCCTGTTCAGAAAGGACACCAAAAGGCTGATCTGGCATTGTGGCACCCAAATAATGTACAGAAGCATGCCTTCCGTCATGCAGAATTCCATCATTCGTATCAAAATGCTCATTTGATGTGTGGCCAGATTTCGGATGTAGTAGTTCCATAAGCAACCGCTTGGAACTATCATCATTTGCTCCGGCAGACATCCATAAGCTAGGATCTTCATTGTTCCTTTTTGCTTCCATCTCCCTCCTTTGCCTCTCATTATGAAGATGCAGTTGTTGAGTTCTTGACTCCGTCCAGTCATTGGATGGATGGCCATTGTCGTCAGGCCAATTATTCTCCATTGTATCCAATCCTGATGAATGGAACTGATTAGGGAGTAATGGGTTGCTTGAATGCTGAGAGTAACCACCAGACGAAAACCCACCAACTTGACCACTTTGGTGCATCCGGGCAATCTGCTCCTGTATTTCTGAACCTTGAGCACGACCCAAGGAATTCATGACATCACGATTTACTCCAGCGCCGCCATGAGTCAATGACATAGAGCGTTCAAAAGGTAATACGGCTGGGTCATAAATACTATGCTGAAGCATATCCTGTCTTGAAAGATTCCGATCTAGGTGGCCGAGATGCTCCTCCGCAGCGGGTATATTATGGGAATAGAAGTCCAAAGGACCCAAACCAGAAGGCACAGTCCTTTGGGATCCAGCAAAATTTCTATGGAATTGGGCAGCTTCATCAAGTGTCCAGCTAGGATTGATTTGCCTTTCTTCTTCTATTTCCAACCTCTGCCTCAGTGCCAAAGGCAACTGCCTTCCATGGAGCTGATCTTGAATATGTTGATCCAGAGGATGGATTTGTCCATGCCTTCCATGTGATGCGAAATTTATTGGATTATTTTGAGGCACGTGATGGGGTATTTGACCAAATTTTGCTTGAATAATCTGCTCAAGGGATGGATCAGGATATCCGGAAGGGAACTGTTGACGCTGTTGCAAATCATTCAGAATTTTCTGCTGCTTCAGAAGGGCCACTTCAAAAGCAGAATTTGGTCTATGCATATCGAGCTGATGTTTCCCAAGACCAGACTCACGCATTTGAGTCTGCAGAAGCTGCTCGAGTAGAACCTGTCTGGCATGAGACTGCTGTTGCTCTTTCAACAACAGTTGCTGTTGATGCAACTGCTGTTGATGCTGTATCTGCTGCTGTTGTTGAAGGTGTAGCTTCCTCTGCTGTTGTAACTGCAGAGCCAACATATGCACCATGTCTTGCCCAGCTTGGTTGGGTTTCTGATTTTGCTGCATCAATTTTAGACTAGGCCCCCCTTCCAGAATTCCATCATTCAAGTGTGAATTACGAGGCTGCATCATACTCTGTGCCTGAATATGCTGTTGTTGAAGTTGTTGCTGGGGTAAAATCTTATCGGCTATACCAGGACGGTTATATTCATTATCTGTTCTTGAAGAATGACCTGAATGCATGAAACCCTGATACAAATTAGTTTCAGAAAGTACACTATCACCAAAAACATCATTCCATGTCTCAGGGCCCCAATTTTGATCAGTTCTAGCGCTAAACGAGGCAAGTTTTGCAGATAAAGGGTCCCCGACTCTCTCTGCGCCTCCTTTAAATGAAGGTATCTGATCATTCCTTGCATGTGTACTTTCAAGTTCAGACCATAATAAACCTAAAGGATGCATTTTACCATCCCTCTTATCTGGCATGCCAGATTCCATCAATTCGTTGGGATGATAATATTGGCTTCCAGTATCCATAGAAGGTTCACCAAACCCTCTTGATATCTTCCCTATAGCACTGCCACTACTTCCAGGTCTTCCAGGAAACACAATCTCTGTACACGAACAGGTACGATGTATGAATAACTAATAAGATATATGCCGCTTAAAGAGCAGAAAAAAAATGAGAGTAGTAACAGCAAGTTAACCTTCATCATGGGCACCAAAAGAATGGAAATCTTCGGCCTGAGAGTACATAGTTTGTGACTGATGTAGATGCTCAGGTACCCTTGTCTCAACATGTGAAGATATAGGATCAAAATCACGGAATTGCCAGCGTGAGCCATCCATAACAGAAGCAGATTCAGGAACGGGAATACCAGACTGCATGCAAGATTCATTTGCACCTTGAATCATTGATAATTTTCCAGTAACTTCGCTTAAACCAGTCGCATTACCATATTCAGTCTGAAATTTCAGATGTGGCATAACATCTCCCAATTCTAGGAAGGGTGAAGCGTCAGGAGCATCTTCCATACGGACTGGTAAATCGGTGCCAAAGAAACCTTGCTCGTACCATGATATAATGTCCTCACCAAGGAAAGGTCCCTGTATTTCTCCCTGAGGATCACGATAGAACAAACTTAATTCTTCTGGGGGTAGTCTTCTATCTCCCTGACATCCATTGGCTATGGTCCCTATCTTCTGTTGGCCATCCAAATACTGCTTGGAAGCCGACAGAGTTGACAGTGTTATAAAATCCTCTGGAAGCTTATTGTTAACATCATGTGATGAGGACAATATTACTCTGTCAGCCAGAGGATGCAAGACAGCATCAGAATCAATAGCCATGACCTCTTCATCACTGTATTGAGCAAGATTTAGAGTTTTTTGGCTATGGATGAACGGTTTACTATCAATAGCCACTGAATCATCAAACTTTCCTTCAAAATCGACATTTTCATCTGAAATACAGTTCAAGAAGAATTTTCAGATTTCAAGAAAAAAGAAATGTCCAATTAACAACTTGAGCAGTTTATTCTCACTGTTTTGGGTTGTTCCAGGCAAACCACTGAAGAAGCTGTTTTCATCAATGGTCACGTGAAAATCACCTTTCTGAAGGTCATCGTGGATCTCCTCAGTGAAATTGGTTGAGAAAGAAACCTGCCTCGTATTGATGAATTCAAGATCTCCAACATCTGGAAAAAAAGGAAATAGAAATAATATAGAGAACGGGAAATTAAAAGGTAAATATGAAAGCATATGAGTGGTCCAAAAGCAGGACCAGGGCCTAGTACCTGCAGTATCATTAGTTGATCTACCTTTCATAAATGTGCTGTAGGGTGCTCCACTACTCGTTAATTTACCCTTCCATATTTCATTTAGGATAGCCTGCAAAAGAATAGGTGCTTAGCATGATCCCATTCGCACTCAATTGAACAGAACAACTGATTCAGATATCACAGCAAACTTGTAAAACTACTCCATTATCAATTATGTATCTCACCTCCTGCTCAGCATCAGGAGCAAAAAATGCTAAAGGTTCAACAACATCTAATTGTGTAACTGGGGGTACTTCCTCCATGTCATCAGGCATTGCAACAAGCAATGATTCTCGCTTTTGCATACGGTATATGTCCAGCAGTTTCCCCCTTGGGTAAACAAAGGTTTCAAAGGACAACAGTGGCTTCCCAGGAACATTTCCACTTTTTCCATATTGGCTGTCACCAATGGGACCCAAGGACGGAGGTTTTAAAATGGAAACACTTGATCTGCCACGCCCAACAGCAAAGCCAACATTTGGGCCCTCAGCTCGTCCTCTTTCAAGTCCAAATCCTGGTGCAGCCCGATAAATACCAGTTACTGCTGTGTTTGCCTCCATCCTGTGTCTTGGTCTCCATTTATCGCGAGAATCAGAATCCCGTTCAGGAATAGAACGGTTATGTGAAACCGATGATTGACTTTCACCATGAGACTCTTCCTTGTCTAGATCAGCTCTCTTTTCTACACGAGCTTCTCTTTCTTTGTCTTCAGGACCCCACCTTGAAGACCATTTGCTATCACGTCGAGTTTCCTGCCCAGAATTACGAATACTAGCATCATTCCAGCGGTCATTGGCAGGCACTGATCTACTCTCAGCTGTTTCTCTGATGGGAGCATTATCAACCCTTCTATCCATTTTTCTGCGATCCCTTCGACCAAGTAGTCCAGTTTCCCTTTCTTCTTCACGCCAGCGGCGGACACCATCCATTTCAGGAGCAACCTTCCTCCAATCTTTCTTGTCCTCGGGTGCATCTGCACGCAAGACCTCTTTCAGGTTTGTGTCAGCAGAACTCCCAAGAGACAGAGAACTAGGACCACGGGTATCCTATTGAAGGAAAAAGTTCCTTATATAATCAATCAAATACAGATAAATCGGGAAAGTATAGCATAAAGTGTACATGTACGGAGAAAGATATAAAGAAATCAATCACAATTAGCTGTACAAAATGAATAATTCTGAAGCTTTTTATAAAATGACAAAGATAAGAAAAGAGGATAGTCATGATAAGGAATGTGCGACAAACAATGGCATGAAGCCATGAACTGATTAGATGAGTTGACGCATGTAAGAAAAATGTTACGAACAGTATGCTCTTGCAATAAAACCATGCATCACAAACATCAAATAAAATGTCATATTTTTGCAGGAATTAAGGAGAAGAATTAAACTAGAGGCCAAACATGCTTACTGTTTTAGGTTCAGTTGGCTTGACATACAACCACTGTGGAGACAAAGGGATGCTCTCAGACACAGCTTGATCTGCAAAAATACACTCAAAGATAAGATGCAAAACTGCATAATTGTTATCTGCGTATACAACAGGATTATACCAAACACGCTATTCACCTTTTCCTTCATCGAGTTGTCCCCCAATTCCCTTGTCTTCATCATTGCCTATTGGAGATCGGATAATAAAATTAACAGCAAGTATAAGTGATAGTATAACTTAGAATAAAGGTGTTAAACACAAGCCAAGCTGGAAAATCACCCAGGCCTCACCACTGAGTGGACCTTGATGCATGAATTCATAGAAGCAACCAATGAAATTGCACACCAAGTGAACTCTTAGTTCAATAAATTTCATGACGAATAGAAAGGCAAGTCGACCAGATTCCAAATAGAAAATATTCAAGAAGTAACTAACAGATACATAATAAACAAGGTTACATATTTTACTTCCAGTATAAACACTCAATCCGTATAGAGAACAAGCAAAAACTATATCTGAAGTGAAGAAACTGAATCTACCTAGGAACTGTAAGATAACTACATTACTGAGGCAGATCAATATAAATACCCGTAGATTCCAGCAAAAGTAGGTAGAGTCCAACCAATAAAACTGAATCGAAACCGGGTCAGGGCAACAGAAGAACAAAAAATTAAATTCACCTTTCGGAGTCCACGACTGATCGGGAAGTTTCGATTCGATGAGATCCTCTTGAAGACCCAGTTTGCTCTCCGCCATTACCGATAACAGATAATTCACAAGATTTCAAATACAAATATACAAATCCACGAACGAACTCACACACAAAACGCACAAAACACGCGCAGAGTGGAAGTGAGACAGAAAAGGTGAATCCGTGTCCGAAAACGGCAATGATTCAGAGCGATAGAGATTAGACAAATAAACTGACGGATGCGTGCATACGAATTCGTTTATGCAGAGCGCGAATTAGGGTTTGCGAGAGCAAATGAAGATTCAGAGAGCGAGAAATGCCAGGAAGAGAGCAGCAGGGGGCTGAGGGTTTGGGTGGTCAGAACAGGCAAATCAAATAATCGGGATACTTTTTTTTTTTGTTTCATCCAGTTTGCAGTAGTTTCAAATTTTAGCACCAGAATTTAGAGGAAATTATGAAATGTCCCCAAAGAAATGGATAAGAAAGCCTCATCATAGTCTTGCTAAATTTGACGACCACCTTACAGGTCAACACCAATAGCAAGCACCATCCTCCATATATTTGGGCAAAAAATGGTAAGTACAATCTTTTTTTTATATGTAATGTTGTATGTCCATCAAAACGATGTCGTTTTGTATTTTATGTAGTGAAAAAAAAGTATGAAAATACAAAACGACGTCGTTTTAATGAGTATACAACATTCTGTATTAAAAAATGTTGTAAGCGTAGCATTCCTGCATTTGAGCTACTTGTGTAAAAGTAACTTTACGAGTAATCTCCCTATCCCACAACTCCTGCCAATTTTTATCTTATTTTCCCAACTCCAATTTTCTAAAAATAGATGGATGAGATTAAATGACTTAATGAAAGAAATTTTCTTGCGGACTGATTTTTTGCACAAAGACGGGAAGAGATCTTTCATCTTGATGGCTTCCTCGTTTCGCGATCCCCACAACTTCGTAGTAAGTGACAGGTTTATTCCGACTTCACCTTTCTTCCCTACTGTCACTTAAAACATTCACCTTGACGTCGAGTCTTTCTTCACAACTCCAACGAAGGAGGTTAATTTTGAAAGGATCTGACATACTTTGCGACGAGAAATCTTAACACCAGGAAGTTTATCTCCATCGAACGATGTTCAGCGACGGAATTCAATTCTTGAGTTCCTTGTATCTCATTTTTAGAATCATTTCATTCAATCTCACGTTGATTATCTATTTGAATCAAATTAGTTGGTAGAACATGTATTTTTTACTTTTCTGCAATATGGGTTTGCAAGAGGAAGATTGTTCTGCAGATTTTGGCTTGTAGCAATACAGACGAAATCGGGCAAGATGTTGGTCCGCAAGATTATAAATTCGTTGGCGTTAGGAAGAATGGCTTGAATTTTGCAGATGAGGATATCATATTTCTGTGGCCCGAATAGAAACCGAAATATAAACCGAATTGTTGCGAAAAGACTAAAATACCCCCACCCTGACTGTGTTGCTGTGCTTAGTGATGAGGGCATTTTCGTCATTTCCCTACTTTTCGGTTTAAAATTTTGGTTTCCAGGTAGTATGTGTAGCAGCGCTCTTTCTACAATGATCGTAATTTTGCAACTGGTTTAGTGTGTGTTTGCAAATGCTTATACTTTTGCAAAACACTTTTCAATTGAAAAAATTTAAAAAAAGTGATTTGTAAAAAAATGTTGAGTGTTTGTGAAAACTGTGGTACTACAGAAAAAATCTAATAATAGTGTTTGCAAATCTTATATTTATAAAAGGAAAGTTCAATTTTACCCTTATAATTCGATTAAAATGGTATATTTTAATCATATAAATAATT
>JAOYMZ010000411.1:0-25709 GCA_025802335.1 Pinguicula primuliflora | reverse complement strand
ATTTTGCAAGTTTAGTCTATCATTTAAATGTCATTAAGAATTTTGTATGTTAAATAACTAATCTTTTATTTTTATAGAGATGAATTAAGGATAAAGTGTTGGGACATGTAGCATTATTCTTTTAGGAATGCTACGTGTACTTAATTTTTTATACAAGATTCGCACAAAACAACATCATTTATTAAAAAAAATATACTTTATGCTACAACTCATTTTATATTGTGTACTTAATTTTGTACATGTAGAATTTTCGGTCATTTTTAGCCTAAATTTGCTAACGAACCCACTTATCTCAAAATGCTGTCAATTGAGCCCGGGTCGTTTCTTAGCCCAATTTGCTAATGAACCATGCCCAGTAGCGAGCCCAATTCTACATAAGCACATACAATTCTAGGGTTTGTTCTACATATCATTCGACCTCTTTCTCGACTGCTTCCCCTGAACCGCAGCAGCCAATCATGGCAGTCGGGTAACGTTTCTGTACTTCAAACCTTTGATGCAATGCATTTGTATTTGTGAATCGAATCTGTATACTTGAATCCTTCGGGATCTTAATCTTTACTTAGATTCATCATGCTTAGCTCTAATTTGATTTTGTGATGTTGACACAGAAAGAACAAGAGAGTCTCAAAAGGCAAGAAGGGAGGCAAGAAGAAAGTGTAAGTGAAATTATTTGTAAATTGGTGTACTTTGTTTGACGCTGCCGTTAAATGCCACTATATTCGTTTGTATATTTTGATTGCGCTGCTGATTTAGAACCTTTGATTTGTAGGGTTGATCCGTTTGCCAAGAAAGACTGGTATGACATCAAAGCCCCTTCTTTGTTCAGCACAAGGAACGTAGGGAAGACACTTGTTACTCGTACCCAGGGTACCAAGGTGCAAATTTTATCCCTGTTTAGGACGTCAGAATTATAATCTTTTCAATTTTCTTGCTTGTGGCATCTAGACCGTCTAAATAGTTTATGGTAGAAGACCATGTAGATAGTCTCCTTTGTTTGTGTAGCATGAGTGTGAGGTTTTTGCTTGTAATCGGCCGATCTGGGATTTTTTTAAGATTGGAATCTGTTAATGTGATGAGCGTCTCTAATGGAATTTTGTGTCATCAGATTGCGTCTGAAGGACTCAAGCATCGTGTGTTTGAGGTCTCATTGGCTGATCTTCAAGGTGATGAGGATCATGCATTCAGGAAGATCCGGCTGAGAGCTGAGGATGTTCAAGGAAAGAATGTTCTCACGAATTTTTGGGTATGTTCAAGCATATGCATCTAATGCACTATACATTTTGTTATATTTTGACTTTGCTTTACCTTTCTTTTTTTCTTTCCGGAAAAATGTACAATATATTTTTGGTCCGTTGGATTTTAACTGACCCAACTTTTTTCCAAATGCAGGGTATGGATTTTACAACTGATAAATTGAGATCCCTAGTCAGGAAATGGCAATCATTGATTGAGGCTCATGTAGATGTTAAGACAACTGACAACTACACCTTGAGGTTGTTTTGCATTGCCTTCACCAAGAAGCGTGCAAATCAGCAGAAGAGAACGTGCTATGCACAGTCAAGTCAGATCCGTCAAGTACGTGCAATATTCTAGACAGTTGTTCATTTTTTTACTTGCTATTTCTAGGATGTAGGGATTCTTAGGATTTATGAAGCTTCAATTAAAGATTTATTTCTGTATCCAATTCCTCACTAGATAAGGAGAAAGATGAGGGAGATAATGGTTAACCAATCACAATCGTGTGACCTTAAGGAGTTGGTTACGAAGTTCATTCCTGAGATCATTGGAAAAGAAATTGAGAAGCTTACTTCAAATATCTATCCTCTGCAAAACGTGTATATTAGGAAGGTCAAAATATTGAAGGCTCCCAAGTTTGACCTGGGGAAGTTGATGGAGGCAAGTTTCCCTTTTCCGTATTCTACTATTTTCTAAATACCAATTCCATGATATTTTCCAAGGTATTTTCCTTTTTTCCATGTAGAATCTAGATTGTACTTTTGAGCAAAAATTATAACCATTTGTCCATATTTTTTACTAATAAATTAATTTACTCAGTGACTTGTGTTCCGTGTTCATGTCGAGATATTTCTGCTGTCATGTAGGTTCATGGTGATTACACTGAAGATGTTGGTGTTAAGCTGGACAGGCCTGCAGAAGAGGCCCCTGCTGAGCCTATTGAAGTTGTTGGTGCTTAGAGGGATACATCTTATTATTCTGTGATGTTTTTCAATCTTCTGAACCATTGCCTTGTAAGAGTCGAATGACGATAGTGTCATTTTTGGGAGTATTCATGACAGCTTATAGCACTGTCTAATAGGGCTGTAATAACGCTGTGTTTGCCTTTGATTTTAATGTTCTCATAAGACCTAATTCTGCTTTTGAGATTGTTATCTATGTTTCGTATATATCTCCAGGCTGCAGCCCATGTAATTTTTTGATTATTTTGTATTCGCTAATGTTGTGTGTAGTACAAGTGATCGAATTTTTAAACCGAATGGGTGTGAAATTACACAATTACCCATCCAAAGTGTTGTTGTGTTTAGTCGGAGTTTTTCGGTCTTCTTCCTTATATTTCGGTTTGAATTTTCGATCGTTGGTAGTACGCCTACCACCACTCTTTTCACTTTTGTATTAAGTTATACAGTCCCAAGTATTGCGCTGGTTCTTGAAGATTGCAGCTGCGCCCAAATCAAACATAATTAAAGTTCTCTAATAGTGATACAATTTGAGATCAATGAGTTCTCGTGGCCAATCTAACAAATAAAGCAGCAGTTCCTTACAACCATACGAATTATAATCCAACACTACAAATACAACATAAGAAACGTAGATCTGGTGAAGGCAACTACAGTTTGTTGCACTAGGAGCCGCCTGCATTTATACTGGTAGTATGTTTAAAACAAACAAAAGGAGGACCCTTCTTACGCTTTGAGCTACCCTTCCTGCCACTGTAAATAAAGTCTCTCAATATGATGGTTCGGCTGCTCCTGGTAACTTTCTCCCTCTGTGTGCCTTTTTTCTCATCCTCTAGTTCCAATAGCATGTATTGGATTTTCTGCAGCTCCAGTTGCAGACGATCAATGCGTTCGGAACCTTTCTGTGCCTGTTCCACCACTTTCATTCTCCATGTCTTTACAGCCTCCTTTAGCCTTGGTGTTGCCATTTCATCTGGAGGACACTCTTCGATATTTTTCACTAATTGTCGATTCAAATCCACGAGATGCGCAATGGCATCCTCAGCTTCCTGCAACTGTTGTTGAACTGTTTCAAGATGCATGGTCTTGTCCTTTCTGCTCTTTCTGTCAGGCCTCAGTTTCCTTTCCAAAATGCGTATCTTTGTTTGAAGAATTTCTAGTTTCTGGGCATCAGAGTAGAGTCCCTCCAGGATTGTACGGTCATCCATGTCTTGATCGGCCCCCGTGATTCTGGTCGACAACTCAAGCTTATCCACCGTGAACTGTCCCTCCATTTCTGACTCCGTCAGGGGAAGCTCAAAGCTTTTCATTACATTTGCATATCTTTCTCTTGCTTTGTATGAAATCCCAGCAGAATTATAAGGCATCCTCCGCGAATCGCCAACTGCAGTTTCCCAATGCTCAAGCATCTGATTATCGAATCCGACGCAGCCCCGCTCTCCTGATCCAAGCAACGGGTGAGCAGCAACATGATCAAGAGGAATGTCTTTCATTTGTGTTCCAATTCGAACTTCAGAGGCTCTTCGTATCTTCTGCAATCTGGGAGAACCATTATGCTCATTCAGATATAACTTCTTTCTGCTATGCTGGCTCTTCATTCTCGTGAGGCTACGTCGAGATTTCATCTGATCAATTTCATCAATTTCGGCTTCTTGTTTGCAATGGGAGGTTGATCTTCTGGGTGGAAGGGGTTTGTTCACTTCCTTCATCAACTTTCCAACCTCCTTAACTCTCATTTGCAAGTTCTGTAGGCTGATAAGGGATTGGTCCTCACTATGTATTTCAGAAGTATCTCCGTAGTGATGATCAGCAACTTCCCACATCTGCCAAAGGTGAAATAAACATTCCAGTGAAATTGTTTCGATTAAAACAATACTATTGCGCATTGTCATCCGTCCCGAGTTATAATTGTGACAGTTGGATGTTGATTTGACGGTCATGATCATAAGTGACTTAAATGACGGTAACCGTAGGTTCAAAATCCAATGACCACGATTATAACTCAGGCATACACCGGGACATATCATCTAGAACCAGAAAATTTCTCATGCTTGAAATGCGAGAAGTTATATTTATGCTATTAATTTTCAGAGTAATGCTACTTTGTACAAACTAATACTAATTAAATCCAATCTCATTTAGATCAGATTTTTGAATTATCAACACAACAATCCAACGAATATTATTAGTTTGTACAAAAAAAGTTTGTACACCTATCATTTTTGTAATTTTCATGGTGCACAAGAAAAAAATGTTTTGTGCATGGTCTCATTGTATTGTCCAATATATTATACAATCTATAGCATAGATTCGACGTCTTTCCTATGTCCAAGTATGGTTATAAGCTTGGTGTAGTAATATAACGGACGAGGGGATTTTGTTAAGCTTTAATCTATGTAGATGGGAAAAATATGAATGCAGTAATCAGAATCTGAAACAGATGATTACCTCAGTCTCTTGGCCATATTCTGCTTTAAGCTTCTTCTGGATTAGAACATAATGCTCAAGGCGCGTTATGTCTTCTTCTAAAGAAGATACGATTGGCACATAAGCATTTAGTTGGGATTTCAATCCAGTAATTTCCTTCTCCATGAGACCTATCTTTCCTTGCATTTGTTCAATGTCCGATGTTTTTGTAGCACATTCATTCTCAAGAGTCCGGCACGCCCCAGTAAGCTCCTGCACCTTATTTTTCAACAGAACTTCTTGGATGGAAGACACTTGAAGATCAAAACAAAATGTTGATGCTTCAGCCTCCCAGAGCTCAAACTCATTGTTCATGTCTTCAAGCTCCATATTCAGAGTCTGCTCCCTAATGATGTTTTCTTCGATTTCATGACGGAGTAAATCAAGCTCAGACTCCAACTTATTATGAAGATTGTTAAGCCGTGCAATTTCATTCATCTGAGTGGAACTTTTTTCAGCCAGCTGACTTATGTTCCTCTCTAAGTTTTCTCTTCTCTGTTGGGACTCTAGAGTATCAATCCTCATTTCCTCGATAGTCGTGCACAAGGTTAAATTCAAGTTTTCCGCGGCTTGAAGCTTCATTTCGGTATCAAACAGCCTTGCTTCTGTTTCCATCAAATTTTCTTTTCCATTCAGCATGTCATTGTTCATCTGAGCGTTGCATTCAGTGAAACCTTCAACCTCTCTCTCCAAGCTATAAACAGCATCTTTAAGGACTACATTTTCAGCCTTGAGTAAATCTTGCTCCTCTCTCAATACTTTCATCTCCCTCATTATGCTACCGCTGACCTCATGCTGTCTGTTTAGATCTTCAAGAAGTAATTTTACCTTGTCAATCTTTTCTTCCCAACAGCTCCTTAAAACTGAAGATTGGCTAGCAGTTTCCAGGAGCTCCAGGAGAAGAGCATCATTCAGCTGATCAATCTGGTATTTTTCCGATTTAAGATCCGAAAAATCCTTCAGCAAACATTCGTTTCGTTGATTGGCTCGAAAATAATCTTCTTGTAGTGCATTATATGCTGTCTGCATTTTCGCTTGCTTAACGGACAGACTTCTGAGTTCAGCCTCAAGCACGGCAGCATCTTGATGACCCGCGGATAATGCCGACTTCAATTGGTTGTTTATGTCAAGGAGTTGGTCTTTTTCTTTATGCACACCAGCAAGCCTTTCAGCCATAACTTTGAACTCATGTTTCAAGTTTATATTGAGTGACCCAATTTCCACGGCCTTCGACTCCAACTGTTCAAGCAGTGCTAGAAGAACTGTTTTTTCGACAAAGAGCTCCTGTTTCTCATCCTCATGCTTAGAAATTGAAGAGGCCATCTCTTCAATACTTTTCAGAATATGATTTACAAAAACATTCTCATTTATAAGATTTTCCTCAGACTCGATGGTGGTACCGGTTTCTACAGCCCTGAATAATTGATGTATGCCCAATCTCAGTCTTTCAATTTCATCCAGCATGAGTTCAGCTTCCACCTGCTGCTGAAGACTTTCACTCTCCAGCTCTGTTATCACTTTCTCAGCCAATCTGGATGCCTCAACATGCTTTTGACACTCAATAATGAGAGAACAATTCTTCTCTTCCATATCTTTCATGAATTTCTTTAAGACGGATATCTCGAACTGCGCTTTCAAAGCCTTATCCAGTACCTCTTGAGATTCCTTATTCTTACACCTATTTTCTTCTTGGAGGAGATGGATTTGGTTCTCAAGTCCAGCCAACCGGGTCTCGCTTAAGAGCAATGAGCTAGATCTGTCTTGCCTCTCCAAACCCAAGCAAACCTCGAGTTTCTCAACTTGGCATTGCATGGTTTGATTCTCCTTCTGTAGGTCGGTATATTTCTCTTTTAATCCGGAAAATTTTGTCTCCATGTATTCCAGTCTTCGCTCCACATTTTCTAACTTCAAAACCAGGGAACCTCTTTCAGCCAAAAGATGAGATCTTTCATTCTTTAGCAATTCACAGATCTCTTCTAATCCTTTTGATTTTACCCTCAAACCTTCAAGCTCAACTTTTGCTGAACACAAAGCGTTCTCCAGGACCGCATTTTTTTCTAACAAGTTGTGCATATTCTCAGTTACGCACTGCAGCTGAGATAGAAGCGAGGCTTTCTCAGCCACAAGAGTTGTTTTTTCTCCATGAAGAGCCTTTACTTCTTCATGTGAGCACTCAAGCTCACTGTGAAAATCGACCAGTGAGCTTTCCATAACAGCCTTTTTCTTTAATACTTCTTCCATGTTGTCAAGTTTCTTTGACAAAGTTGCTTTCTCCATCTGCTCGTGCTCACATATTTGCGACAGCCTCAAGTTCTCATCCTGCAAGCTCGTAATTGAAGTCCCAAGACATTCCGGGTTCAGACCTGCCGCTTCCACTTGCTCAACCAAAGCCTGATAACTATCATTCAAACCCACAATTTCCATCTTCAAAGATGAAATTTCCTGCTGAAGGGAGATGCTTACACCAATTTGGTGCAGCACTTCCTTTTCAACTCTTTCCTTAATCTCCCTTAAGATCGGAATCTCATCTTTCTTATTCTCCATATGAACAGCTGAAGAGAAATCAGTTTGACTCAAACCAAAATCTTCACCGTTCATCCGTTGAAACTCATCGTCCTGACCACTTTTGCTTAGATCCATATTTTTAAGCATACCGAGCAAGTTTTCAAGCTCCTGAGCAAGGACCATTTGATCATTAGCAGATTCGGAGTGCAAATCTTGCAGCATCTTGAGGGCAGCTTCAACTTTCACCTGCCTTAGACGCTCATCTTGCATACAAGTTTGAAGTTCCTGCAGCTCCTTTTCCTTTCTTGAAAGCTCTTGATCTTTCATTGTGATCTTCTTCACCAAGTTACCTGCCTCCACCTGTAATGACTTGTTAGATAGCTCCAACAGTGTATACTTCTCCTCAGCAGTCTTGAGTTTTGTCGTTCCCAGTAAAACCTCATCTGTGAGGCGCTTGACATCATCTTTCATAATGGATAAGTCTTTCTCAAGCTTGGTTATTGTTTCTAGGCAGCATCTATATTGGAAAGCCAAAGATTCTTTCTCCTTTTTTAGATCAGTGAGAGATTTACTCAACTCCACAACTTCAGTTTCAGCACTTTCAGCTTGCTGCTTAAGCACCGCGGCCTCATTTCCGGTGACAGATAATATGTTCTGCAAATATAAAAGTTTTCCGGTACACTCTTGGAACTGATGAAGAACCGTTTTCTTTTCAAGCTCCAATCTTGACCTCTCATCTTGCAGAGTTTTAACTTGGCTTTCGGCTTCAATTGCTTTGTTGCTAAGTTCATTTACATCTTCTTGGAATTGGCAAGTCATTGCCTCGAGCTTTAATATCCGATCCGAGCACTCTTTCTGTTTAGCAAGTCCAGCATTTTTCTCAGCCTCTAACTGAATAACAGCTAATGTCAAAGTTTGGACTTCAATGTCAGCTCGGCTAGATTTTTCATGAAGACTCACCGCGGCCTCTTGAGCGTTATTCAGCTCAAACTCAGTTTTAGATAGCTTTTCAAGACATTGTTGATATTGTAGGAGTACATTTACCTTTTCTGCTTGCATCTCATCAAGGACTTTTGTCATGCTTTGGATTTCGTGTTCGGCTTTTCCTGCTCTTTCCGTCTCAGAAAGAAGCTGTATTTGAAGATGTTGATTCTGAGTTGACAACTGCGAGAACTCGTCATCAAAGATTGTTTCTTTAGCTCCAAACATTTCAGGCAGCTGTTTCAAACCCTTTCCAACAGCATACCCTTCCCAATCGACCTTATGAGGAATCCCATCCATATTCCAAATAGCATCATCTCCATGGACATCAGGCAAAGGTTTCGAAAGTGAACCCTCGTCACATTCTAAAGTCACTTGGTCAGGGAATGCCTTGGCCAAGGTTCTGTGAGCGTGGCGGAGTTCCCCAGTGGCATGGCTGTATCTTTCAGCTAATGCACGGTACGCACGGTAGAACTCCTCAACCAATTTCATTAACTTAGGACGTTTCTGGTAGTACATCTCAGCTCTCCTAGCAAAGGAATCTGCATCTTCTTCAATGAGTTTGATCATCGATTTTACCTTGTCATCCATATCTGTTTCGAAGAAGATATATCAGCACTTCTTAACAGCAGGCAGTTAGAATGTAAGAAGAAATGCAAAATTGCCTAGTGAACATAATAATAATCAATCTATACTAAGAAAGGTAGAATAGCCAGCAAAGCATTGTAAAAATGCTCTGTTTGAGAAGGCGGTCAACTAGGCCGCCTAGGTGCCACATAAGCTCTGGACGGTGCTCTGTCTGAAAACACGCTTAGGCAACTTATATTGGTAAAAAGCAGTGTACGAGAAGTCGGAGTCGGGTCGGCCCCCGGCCGCCCACCGACAAGTCGGGCCGATTTTCCCAGTGTACGAGAAGTCGGGCCGATTTTCCCGTCCGAACGGGGCGTCATCTAGAAGGAGGTCGACTAATCGACTAGTCGGCCGACTTCTAGAACACTGGTAAAAAGTAATAATTATTTGTCTTACACAAAAAAATACACAGGGAAAAAAAAACAAGCACAGCATAGAGTGGAACAGTAAAGAAATTTATCATACATTAGCACAAAAATACGATCAGCAGGATTTGGTACCTGATGGTAACTCTAAATGAAAGAAATGAATCGGGGATGAATTTGCAACAAAATCACCTGTAAGATTTTCTTGGAGCCACTTCGAGTTCTTTGGTGTGTTGTGGCTATCCCACCACCAAGAGTATAAGCGTCTCGATTCAGAATGCGTTAAGGTTGCCATGACTCCAGCAAAGAATAGAAAAGCAACTCCTGTAGATCTCGAAAAGTCCAGCTCTTTGGCAGTGATGGAGTAACAGATTGTGGATCAATGTATGAAATCTCAATGGCTAACAGGACCTGGGCAATAGAGCAAAATTTTTCCAGGTTTGTAAAGGCGATACAACCTCGTAAAAGTTTGAATTGAATAATAAATGGATAAACATGTAACACGCTCGACTAAGATCAACTGAAGAAACACCCATATCAATCATACAATGCATTAGTTTCCATTATCAATGATCAAATAGAGCAACAATGATGACAATCATCAGCTGTAAGAGCCTTAATAAACATGAATATCATCATAGTAGCAGTCAACTCCCATGGAACTACAGAAACATTTAATCGATCAACAACCTAAGTCTGAATTTGTGTGAAACATTTTCACCCAAATAATACTTGGGGATACAGAATGAAATTAGAAAAGGGAAAAAACAGCAACTTTTTTAGACAAACACAACTGGTATTCTGGAAAAAATTAAGACATCTCAATCATTCACAGTACTAGGACGTACAAAAATGATTTTTATGCAAAGTTCAAAGACAAAGAAAGCCATGTGATGGCTAAAATAGAGGTTGTGTTACGCATTAACAAATAAAGAGAAGAATATAGCTTCCCCTACCACGAATGGGGTTAACCAGAAAAGAAAAGAAAAGAAAAAATTGAATCTTTACTGCCAACCTAGTTAAAGACTTCCTGAATGAACATAATCCAAGTATAGATCTACAGCAAAACAACACTAGTAGTAGTACATATATGATATATCCACGTTCTTACATACATTAAAATTCATATCGTATCAAACAAACAAGGAAAATGCCAGAAAATCGACTTTAAAGCAAATGGGCTTTCCGAAAGTTTTCAGAACATTGAATCTTCGAAGAATGAAAAGATACAAAAATAAAACTTGGAAACAAATGTAATGCAGATGAACAAAAGAAAGAAACATTCTCAAACCAATCCCTCAAACTTACAAACTAAAAATTGATCGAAGCAACTGTCCACTGGAGAACCGACCCAACTGCAAATTTTCCCCCGTTACCCCATTTCTGTTCTTCAAGCTCAACCTTCTCTCCAACATTCCGCTTATCTTCTCTGCATCTCTCCCCCAGCTTCCAAAATTTGGTTGGTCCACTGAATTTTGTCTTGCCTGGGGTGATGAGCTTTCTGATTAAATCGAGCACTGTGTCTGGACTGGAATGGCACGCTCTGTAAAAAGTGCCGCAGCACATCGCATTCAAAAGTTCAAAGCATACACCTGCTGTATTTATTTTGTATTCTACAATCTACATACATGAAATTGAAGATACGATGTTCCGGATATTATGAGTGTGCATATAAATATAAATATAAAATTAAATATAAATATAAATAAATGAGTAAATGCAAATTTATTATTTTTAGAAGGATCTCTATCCAATTTCGTTTCTCTTGGGATTCGGAAACCACAGGATCATATCTCTCTCATTTTTAATCATGACCAAACACGTAAAGTAATATAGAATGAGAAATTACAATAATACAAAAGGTACAAATTACCCAATAGTGTTTAAACAATTTCGGTAAAATCTCTTACCGGAAACTATACATTACTTGCCACAATTAAAATAAGATATTTTCAATCTAAAAGGATCGTTTTTTAAATCTATATTTTTGGAATGGCGCTATAGATTACCATCTTTATAGGGCATCACCACACACCACCCTCTATTAATGGGTAATCACACACATATACATATGAGTGTGTGTATGTGGGACTCAATTTCCATTAATTGGAGGTGATGTGTGGTTGTGCCCTTTAAAGGTAGTGCTCTATAACATCATCCATATTTTTGGGACAGTTAAGATCGACGATATATTTTAATTTCTATAATAAAAAATCATTCAAAAAAATGAAGAAAATATCATGTCAATGTTCGTGAATACAGGAAGTGAATTGGAGACCGGTGGAGGCCATCAATTTTCCGCTCATGCGACCACATTCTCGAACGGTGAGTGTTAGTGTTATCTATCGCCATATCCTCCCCCACTGCCTCCATAGCCACACCATATCTCACATTCTTTGCTATATATTTCACAAAAATATAACACAACATAATATAATTGTACTGTACCCCACCACACCTTTTTGTAGGAGGATTAATAGTTGACCTCTACTTAGCCCTTCATGACTCGGACCTTCGACCTATTTGTTAAATGTGAAACATCTTACCAACTAAGCTATATTTTGTTGCCCATCCCACCACACCTTATGCCCATGAAAGTATGTAATATATCAACTAAAAAATGTTGGTGTGGTTCATGAACGGCCATAGAGCGCTCATGCAATCTTGATTCCGTATAAATGGCTTAAGCGGATGCGATATTTGATAGAGGGTGTGGGGAACGTCCAAATACCGAGGCAGCATAAGCATCCCTAGAAATGCTTACTATAATCAGTATTCGAAAAGGCGGAAGACGGAGGCGGGGCGGCCGCCTCAGCGCTTTGCCTAATTTTTTTATTTTTTTTATTTTTTTTTGTGTGTTAGTTTAGTTCCATTCATTTTTGTGTGTGTTAGTTTAGTTTCATTCAATTTTTTTATATGTGAAGTCACAAACATAATTCCAAAGCCAAACATAATTTGAGTTTTCTTCACACAATCAAGAATAATACAAAAAACAAACAAGTTTATCCAAATATTTTTAGAGTTCAAATTCCAGATTGGCTATGGTGTTTTCAATTCCAATAATAATGTGCGCAGACATTGGACCTTCTGTAATTCGAATACAAAGACTTCATTTGAAATACAATTAAATGACATTTTATCATCATTCCATCAACTAGACTTTTTTTCAAACACCTTGAAAGCATACATAATTACAAAAATAAATGACAAATCAATGAAGAAGAAAACAACAAACTAATGCCTAACCATGATGTCTATGAAGATTTGCAGAATAATCGAGAACTTAAAGCCCTCCTTCGTCTTTTGAAAGTGAGAATTTGTTTGAGTAAGAAAAAAAAGAACTAAGAAGAATGAAAAAGAAGTCGTGCGTTTTTTTGAAGAAGAATAAGATGTGAAATCCATATTTCTTTATTTGTAAATTTTTCATCTTAAATTTTTATGGGCCGACTAAAATCAAACTTAATGGACCAAATAAAACTAAAAATTGTGGGTATGTAATGCTGGGCCGCCCAGTCCATTTAGATGGCCGGGGCGGACAAGGCGGCTGCTGGAGCGGATGGGGCGGCCGACAAGGCGCCTGGGGCGGCCGCCCTGTCACTCCAAATCGGCCAAAGTCGGTGCGCCATCCATATTTCGGGCAACAAGGCAGCCGCCACGGCGCCGGGGCAGCCGCCTTTTAGAACACTGCTCTGGACTGCAACTGCAAAATTGTAAATGCAGAGTACAGAAGTGCTCCCATAATCAAATTGTTGTTTGTTTGTTAATCCGTTTGTTCTGTTTTTGGGAAACAACATTTGTTTAGAGTTTCTGCATTTCTGTTAAACCTGAGATGTAATGACCAAAAATTTGTTTCGAACCAGAAACTACTCCTTTTGGTACAAATAAATCACGTTTTTTTTGCTTAGTAAATGGCGAATAAATTGAAGTAATCTTTTCGAACAGCATAAACTCAGCAAACCAAAACTGAACAAGACAAGAAGTTGAACACATGTTAAAAGAGTAGCATAGCAGCAGCAGCACCTTACAACATCCAGCCCTACAACTTACGTAGAGCTCCTGAACTAGTAACCTATGTGAGGTGTGTGAAGAAGAGCCAATCTGAACAAGACAACTCATAAGCATGCAACACTTTCTTTTTCTCACTTCACCGAATAACACAAGTAAGGCAACACATGTTCACAATCTCAAATCACAAATACAATGCGCACAGCCACCCCATAGGCCACACAGGTCACCCATACCGTCACACATGCTTTCCACCTGGCCACACAGGCCGTACTTGTTGAGAGTTGAAATTGTAAATAAGGAAGGGATAATTATAAATCTCTTCCTTATTTAAATCCCTTGATTAGGGGGATTGTGATTGTGTGAGGAGTGCGGACTCTATCCCTATAAATGTACTCAAAACAAAGAAGAAAATATACAACAAGAAAATAGGAAGAGCTCATCCCGTGGAGTAGGCTATCGCCGAACCACGTAAACCCTTGTGTCTTCTCTATATTCTGCTTATTATGGTATCAGAGAAGGATTTTTCCTGAGATTTTTGTCATATACCTAGGGTTCATCCCTGTTTTTCCGTTCACTGGGCACCATAGGAGACAAACTCCCAGCACTCACTGGAACCACTGGCGATCTCGCCGAGCAGTTTGAGCAATTCCAATTGTTCATGAAGCAGAAGACTCAAAATAATACTGTGTCTTCATCCTCCCCCTCAGAGGAGTTAGAAGAACCAAATCAAAATCTATCAGCGGTGATAGAGTTCAAGTTAGATTACCACAATTACGTTTTATGGGCCAGATTGATGGAGGTGTTTATAGTTGGACGCGACCGTCTCAAATTCATCACTGGGGAGGCGAAAGCCCCAGATGAATCAAATCCTGGGTACTCCAGATGGAGAGAATAGGACTCACAGTTTTTTGGGTTGATAACAAGATCTATGGAGAGAAAGCTGGTGCAGAAGTATGCACACTATCCCAATTCATACGAGCTGTGGAGGATGTTAAAACGGACATTCACGGTGGGGGAGGATAGCCTCCAGATATATGATTTAATTACTAGAGCAGATCGGCTCAAACAGAGGCAGGCGACAATTGAACATTTCTATGGAGAGTGTTCGTCTTTATGGCTCGAAATCAACCGCAGACAACCTAATTCAATGGAAATCATCAAGGATATCGAGAAGTTTAACCAGATTTAAGACGAACATAGGTTATTTGGCTTTCTGTCCGGATTGAACGATGATTACGAGCCAATAGTCCGAGATTTGCCCAAACTTCATCCACTGCCCTCAGTAGAAGTCGCTTACGCGACGGTTCGCCAGGAAGTCACCCGGAAAATCATATTGCAATGCACGACGGTCTCCAAATCACCAAACCCATCATCGGGTGTTGGAGCTGGACTCACTGTCCGAGAAAATGAGGGACCTAATTCGCGACCAGGCACCAGGAATCCATATCCGCGACAACCATGGACCAACGGCCAACGATCAGAAAGTTGAGGAACGATGAATTCATCATCTCGCTGGAAGAACACTCGTTGCAAATATTGCAACATACCTGGGCACATAAAGGTGGAATGCTACCGCTTCAATTGCCAGCCGCAAAAGGGATGAGGGCACGGAGCCAGCCAGGCGAAGTAATTGGCGACATTCCCATCGTCAATTTAGGGATCGACGATACAGAGAAAAAGGAAATCTCGACCCGAGAAGCAGATAATGGAGCGGCCGAAGGTCTAGGTAAAAAAGGGGGATTTGTAATGTGAAAATACAAAACTATCCTTGCAATTTAACTGGTGCAAAGTTTTTTCCTAAGGGCATTTTGGATAGTTCGGAAGATAATAAGAATGTAAATTAGGGCCATTTATTGGGCCACAAACAGATGGGCCATCCAAAGGCCGAAACCAGTGCAGGAAAAAGGGCAAAAATGAATTATGGGCCTTATTTGTCAATTAGGTCCGTTAATTTTGCAAAATGGGCCGATTGTGAGAAAAACGAACAGTGGATCTTCGACTGTGGTGCTACGGATACAATCACCTATGATCTTTCAGATATTACTATTATGCAGGGTTCAAAGAAGAAAGTTGTTCAAATCGCAAACGGTGAATTTGCCCCAGTTAAGGATGCCAGGGTTATTGATATTTCCCCATCTATCCAGCTGTCTAATTGCTTATATGTACCATCTTTGTCGTATAAGCTACTGTTTATTAGCCATGTTTCTCGAGAATTTAACTGTGTGGTTATGATGACCCATCCTTTTGTGTATTACAGAATATCCGTTCGAAGAGGATAATTGGGCGTGGCACTGAGAGGAATGGTCTGTATTTACGTTGATGAAGTGGACTCGATGCCGAGATGGACACTCTTGACTCATGGTTCTACCCAGACTCAAAGTTGGTTGTGGCACCGACGACTTGGTCATCCATCTCATAAGTATCTTCGTCATTCATTTCCTCAAGCCTCTAGTACATCTTTGAATAGTGAAACTTGTATTCTGGCTAAGAGTCATACACAGTCTTTTCCGCTTTCGAATACTCGTGTCCCGCACATTTTTTTGTTAGTTCATTCTGATGTTTGGGGTCCTTCTCGCTCAACTGGGGGTAGGGATTCTGATATTTTGTTTTATTTATTGACGATTCTCGCTCTAGGATGACTTGGGTATACTGTCTTCGTCATAAATCTAAAGTGTTTGAGACTTTCTCCCATTTTTACCACGTGATCTTTACACAGTTTCACACTAAAATCCAGATTCTTAGATCAGATAATGGGGGGGGGGGGCGAGTATGTGAACCAACAAATGCAAGAGTTTTACTCTAAAAATGGTATATTGCACCAAACGACTTATTCCTATACACCTCAGCAGAATGGTATGGCCGAGAGAAAAAACTGTTTTTTGCTCGAAATTACTCGGGCTCTAATGTTTGAATCAAAGGTTCCTATGAGTTTTTGGCCTGAGGCAGTCTCTACGGCCACATATCTTGCAAATCGCCTTCCCACTCAGGTTTTAGGCTTCCGTACACCCATACAGGTTTTGTCTAAACATTCTCGTGTTCCACCACCCTTGACTCTAACACCGAGGTATTTGGTTGTTCTGTGTATATCCATATCCCATAGGTAAATCGTTCTAAGTTCGACCCTTGTTCAGAAAAATGTGTGTTTGTAGGCTATGGAAGATCCCCAGAAGGGGTATAAGTGCTATAATCCTGTATCTCGTCGGATGTTTGTCACTATGGACTACGACTTTGTTGAAAGTGAATATTTCAATCATCCACCTACCCAATCAAGGAGTCAGAGAGAGACAGGTAACACTGGTGACTTCCTTGATTGGTTGAGCCCTTCCTTCAGCGAGTTGCCACAGTCCACGACGATGCCTCACAAATCATCGTCACTACCAGCTACTTTGGTTCCACCCTCATCGTCTCATGTGCCTCACGCACAAGTACTACCCGAGCCAGATCATGAGTCAGGCAGACCACCGACTCCAGACCATGACGGCGACGTAGTGCGATCAGACCTAGCTGGGCAACCTCAAATGTCTTCTTCGACGGACAGACCGATAAGTACTTGTTCACCTCTTGAGCTTATTGATTTTTTGGATATTATGGATACTCACAGTGATGCAAGATCTCCTTGTCCTACGACCCTTGTTCGGATACTGCCTGAGAGGTCTACCCGTGGCATTCCTTGGAAGAGATTTACACCTGAGCATGATCCAAAGACCAAGAGATACCCGATTGCTGATACAATCAAGGGGAGCATGTCTGAGTCTACCCGAGCATTTATGACGGCAGTGTATAGCAAGGATGTCCCTCGAAATGAGAAAGAAGCACTGGAGGTTCCTAAATGGAAAGAGGCAATGGAAGTTGAGATGAGTGCCTTGAAAAAATATGAAACATGGGAGGTGTGTGATCTGCCTCCGGGAAAGAAGCGTGTCGGGTGTAGATGGATCTTCTCCATCAAGAGGAAAGTAGATGGTACAGTCGAGAGATTAAAGGCTCAGTTGGATGCGAAGGGGTACATTCAAACATATAGAGTGGACTATTTAGAGATGTTCTCCCCCGTGGCCAAACTGGACACTATTCGGGTCTTATTCTCATTAGCCGTGAATCTGGATTGGCACCTTCACCAGTTCGATGTGAAGAATGCATTTCTCCATGGAGACTTATCTGAGGAGGTATATATGGTACCAACAGTTGATTTTTCATCTGATTTTCAGTCCCATGAAGTATGCAGATTGAAGAAGGCATTGTACGGGTTGAAACAGTCACCCAGGGCCTGGTTTGGGAGGTTAACTGTGTTCATGAAAAATGTTGATATATTCAGAGTAAATCAGATCACACTCTCTTTCTGAAACGATTGTATTACATGTCTGATTATTTATGTTGATGACATGGTGATTACGGGAAATGATGTTGATAAGATTGGATTTGTTTCGTGAGTTCGAGATGAAGGATATTGGGATGCTAAACTCGGGATTGAGGTAATGCGGTCTAAACATTGGATTTATATCTCGCAGCGAAAGTATATCCTGGATCTTCTGGATGAGACTGGATTGCTGGAGTGTAGACTAGCCGACACACCCATGGCACTGAATCTTGGTTTGAAGATAGTAGAAGGAGCTGAGGCAACTAACAAGAGTAGCTATCAGCATTTGGTGGGGAAGTTGATCTACCTTGCACATACACGACCAGACATTGCTTATGTTGTGGGGGTTGTGAGTCAGTTTATGAACAAACCCCAAAAGAATCACATGGAAGCAGTCCTGAAAATTCTATGGTTAAAAAGTAATTTACCATACATCAATAATCTTACATAAAATTTTCTGGTTAATTTTTATAAGATTTAATGTACAAGAAATAGAAAGTAAATAATAAATGTGATTTAACTTAAATGTGTTGCATTTTATTTAGGTATGATTGCAATTGAAAGTTTGCTCTCTTCATGGTGCATCTTAATCTTATTATGATGGCTCTTCTTTGTATTTCAAAAATTTGGATGGAGTATGCTGTAGTTTATGTTGGAAATATTTCCTCAGAATCTTGCAGCATGATTCATCCGTAAAATCTCAAAGCCCTTCTCTTCTTCTTTTTTATCTCATAGAATTAGCAATCAATGCATCACATTCCTCTCTCATACCATCATACCATTCCGGAAATGACTTGGCCTGTGAGTAAGTGGTTGGCTCTCTAGGAATCTGCACATTGGTTAGAGCACATACATGATATTTTGATGAAAAGTACATATGATAATCATACCAAAATTTGGGTTTGAGAGACCCAGTTTGACTACGGGTGACAGGATGAGATGGATTATGAGGGATAATAGGACAACATGAATCTGGAGGTGGTAATTGAGATGGTGAAAAATCCTCCATACCTGAGATGCCACGTGGCGGATCAGAGATAGTTGACTGCCCTAGGCGTGTGCTTGGTCCCGAGTCAGCAGTGGGTCAAGGCCCGGAAACATACCACTTGTTGCCTCAGGAGTAGGCTCCTCTAGGGTGGTCACATCAGCTAAGGCACCATGTGGCAAGTCTGGAGTGGAGGTAGGTTAACACCGTGTCATCCGTCAATTGTGATGCAACAGTAGGTGGGTCCAGGCCTGATGGTATACCATGGGCTGGGGTGCAATTAACGGATGGTGTAGCATCAGACACTGAGGAAACAAGAAATAAGTCTGAAATGGGTGAGTGCAGGTAAAGTAGAGATACCTGAAGAAGGCAGTGGCACAGATGAAGACTTGCCTGCAGAAGCTATGCACTGGGCCGGATCAAGGACACCCGAAAAATTACTCTCATAAAAAATGACATTGCGGGATATGTAAACTAGTTTAGTTAAAAGTTCATAGAATTTATATCCTTTGTATTAAGTGGTGTTCCTTAAGAACACACATTTTTACTACGATACATATACTTTGTGGTGTTATAGGGACGCAATAAAGGATAACATGCACATCTAAAGACTCTAAACAAAGAGTAATCGGGGGTAGTATCATAGAGTAGAGAGAACAGACTTTCATAATCAAGGAGTGATGGGCAACCGATTAATAATATAATTTATAGTAAATATAGCATCAAGCTAATAAGTGAGAGGTAGGTGTGCTCTGGCTAATAGACGTAAACTCATATCCGCTAAATGACGATGTTTACGTTCAGCTGTGTGCGGACATGATATGCGGTGCATGATGTCATGTTTGGTTAAAAAGATTTTAAATGTATTTGACACGTACTCGCCACCACCACCACTTTGGAATTGTTTAATTTTTCTGGAAAACTAATTTTCTACAAGAGCTTTAAATTCTACAAAACACTTAAAGATGTCAGATTTTTGAACAAAGGGGATACAACAGTAAAAACTTTGAGAAATCATCAATAAATATGACATAATATCTAAAACCAGTGTTGGATGAAACAGAGGCAGACTACAATTCAGAATGAATCAAGTCTAATAGAAAGCTAGAACAACGTGCAGAAGAAGAAAACGACACCTGTTTACTTTTGCCTAATTGACATGCTTCACAGAAATTTAGGCTACTAGGCAGAGACAAGTAATTTATTAAGCTGAACTAAACGACTAACTATTGGAGCGATAGAGTGACCTAATCTGTCATGCCAATTATTAAACGATACCTTCACACCAACCATACCCGTCAATGCACATTTAAGATCTGTTGAGGTATTTGACAAGTGTACTGGATAGAGTCCATTGACGCTAGTTCCCCGTAGGAGTGTCTTCCCCATTTTGTTGTCCTTCACCAAATAACCATATTTAGTTAGAATAAAGAAACAATCATTATCCCAATAAAAATTATAAACAGAGAGCAATTTGGCAAAGGCATTAGGACAATAAAAAATATTCGAAAGTGTAAGGAAACCAGACAGGGTTTGATAATATAGGGAACCAGTGTGCTTGATTTTCAAAGATTCTCCATTACCTACAGCAACCTTGTTCCCTCCTGAGTAGTATTCCTGCAAGAAAAGAGTGACCAAATCATTAGTAATATGAATATATGCTCCTAAATCACCAAGCCACAATCCATTATCGAGAGCAGCATTTGATTGGGCTGTCATAGCCATGAGTTCTGCAGGTATATGACGACCCTGAAAAGTGTAATCCATACTATTAAAGCAGTCCAGAGCAGTATGAATGTCGCCTCAACAATCTGGCAGACATATGGGTTGGCCGTGCTAGTCACAAAATTAGGTTGACCAGAATGGGCCCGATTTGGGCCAACAGATCCGGCGCTGGGATTTGTAAATTCCACCTATTGGGATTTGTAAATTGGGATGCCTGTATTTATTCATTGTCTAGGCCCAGTTCAGAATCTTCCTTCAGGTGCTGGCCCAAGGATCCCCGCGGGCTACTGCTGTCCAGGAAAAACAGATGCGGGAAATCTCTCGCCTTGGCTATTCTGGGCAGAATTGGATGGAAATCTGCTGCCTCCGCCGCCAGATGAGAAGGTCGGCGAGAATCGGCCACCGTTACCTGAATACAGATTCGACGAGAATTTGTTGCCACTCATGTGAGCGTGGAGCGTGTGGACATTTGAAGCGTGTGGGCGTGTGGGCATGTTTGCGTGGAGCATATCGGCGTGGAGTGTGTGGGAGTGTGGGAGTGTGGGAGTGTGAGCATGAAGCATGGAGCGTGGAGCATGGAGCATTTGAGTATGGGCGTGTGAGCATGAAGCATGGAGCGTGAAGCATGGAGTGTGTGAGCATGTGAGCGTGTGAGCGTGTGAACGTGTGAGCGTGTGAGCGTATGAACGTGTGAGTGTGTTAGCGTGGAGCGTGTGAGTATTTGAGCGTGTTCGCATTTGAGCATATGGGCATTTGAGCGTGTGCAAATTTAAGCGTGTGCTAATTTGCATGTGTGCACATTTGAGTATTTGAGCATGTGACCATTTGAGTGTGTGGGCATGTGAGCATGGAGCGATTGAGCATGTGAGCATGGAGCGTTTGAGCGTGTGAGCATGGAGCGTGTGAGTGCGGAGCGTGTGAGCGTGGAGCATGTGAGTATGTGAGCATTTGATAGTGGAGCGTGGCACTGTTGAGCGTGTGGGTGTGGGTGTGCGAGCGTGGAGCGTGTGAGTGTGTGAGCGTGTGAGTGTGTGAGCGTGTGAGCATTTGAGCATGTGAGTGTGTGAGCTTGGAGCGTGTGAGAGTGTGAACGTGTGAACGTGTGAACGTGGAGCGTGGAACGTGAGAGTGTCGAGCATTTGAGCATGTGAGTGTGGAGCGAGTGAGCACGGAGTGTGTGACGTGGAGCGTTCGACCATGTGAGCGTGGAGCATGGAGCGTGTGAGTGTGTGAGCGTGGAGTGTGTGAGCTTGGAGCTTGTGAGCGTGGAGCGTGTGAGCGTGTGCACATTTGGGCGCGTGAGCATGTGGGCGTTTGATTGTGGAACGTGGAACGTGTGAGCTTTTGAGCATGTACGCATTTGAGTGTGGAACGTGATTGTGTGATCGTTTGACCATGTGTGCATGTGAGCATGGAGCGTGAAGCATATTAGTGTGTCAGCATTTGAGCGTGGAGCGTGGAGCATCTGAGCGTGTAATCGTGGTGCTTTTGAGCATTTGAGCACGGAGAGTGAGCATGGAGTATTGAGCGCTTGAGCATTTGAACGTGTGAGCATGTGAGTGTTTGAGCGGGTGAGCGGGGTGAGGATGGAGCGTTTGAACGTGGAGCGTGTGAGTGTGGAGCATTTGAGCGTGGAACATGGAGCATGAAGCATGGAGCGTAGCACATGGAGCGTGAAGCATGGAGCATGGCACATGGAGCATGAAGTATGGAGCGTGTGAGCGTTGAGATATGAGCATGGAACGGTTGAGCGTAGAGCATGTGAGCGTGTTGCGTGTGAGCGTGTGAGCATTTAAGCACGTGAGCATTTAAGCGTGGGCATTTGAGCATGTGTGCATTTGAGCATGTGCGCATTTGAGCATGTGCGCATTGAGCATTTGAGTCTTTGAGCATTTGAGTATGTGGGCATGTGAGCGTGTGAGCAAGCGAGCGTGGAGCAGGTGAGCATGTGATTGTAGAGCGTGGTGTGAGCATGTGATCGTAGAGCATCTGAGCCTGGAGCATGAGCGTGGATTGTGTGAGCGTTTGAGCATTGACAGGTAAGCATTTGCGCATTTGCACATTTGAGCATTTGCGCATTTGAGCATGTGCACATTTGAGCATGTGATCGTGCAGCGTGAGCATGGATTGTGTGAGTGGATGAGCGCGGATAGTGTAAGCATTTGGGCATTTGAGCTTGTGCACATTTGAGCTTGTGAGCATTTGGGCATGTGTGCGTGTGGGCATGGAGCGTGTGAGCATGTGAGCATGTGTGCATGTGAGCGTCGAGCATGGAGCGTGTGAGCATGGAGCGTGTGAGCAGGTAAGCGTGGTGTGTGTGAGCATGGAGCGTGTGAGCGTTTGAGCATGGAGCGTGTGAGCGTTTGAGCATGGAGCGAGTAAGCATGGAGCATGTGAGCGTGGAACATGGAGTGTGGAGCATTTGAGCATGGAGCGTTTGAGCATGGAGCATGTGAGCGAGGAGCGTGGAGCATGTGAGCATGTGAGCACGTGAGCGTGAACTGTGGAGCGTGTGAACGTGGAGCATGTGAGTGTGGAGCTTGTGAGCATGGAGTGTGAAGCGTGTGAGCATGTGAGCATGGAGCGTATGAGCATAGAGGGTGTGAGCGTGTGACCGTGGAGCGAGCGTATGAGCATGGAGGGTGTGAGTGTGTGACCGTGGAGCGAGCGTGTGAGCGTTGAGCATGTGAGCGTTGAGCATGTGAGCGTGGAGCGTGTGAGCGCGGATCATGGAGCGTGTGAATGTGTGAGCATGGAGCATGTGAGTGTGTGAGCATGGAGCGTTTAAGCACGTGGGCGTGGAGTGTGTGAGCATGTGAGCATGGAGCATGTGAGCATGGAGCAAGTGAGCGTGGAGTGTGTGGGCGTGGAGCGTTTGAGCAAGTGAGCGTTTGAGCGTGTGATCATGTGAGCTTGGGAGCGTGGAGCATGTGAGCCTTGAGTGTGTGCATGTGGAGTGTGTGCGCGTGAAGCGTGTGAGTGTGTAAGCATGGGCGTGGAGCATGTGAGGATGTGAGCGCGGGCGTGGAGCAAGTGGATGTGTGATTGTGGAGCATGCAGCAAGTGAGCATGTAGCAAGTGAGCGTGGAGCATGTGAGCGTGGAGTGTGTGAGCGTGGAGCATGTGAGCGTGGAGCATGTGAGTGTGTGAGTGTGTGAGCGTGGAGCGTGTGAGTGTGTGAGCGTGGAGCGTGTGAGCGAGTGATCATGTGAGCGTGGAGCGTGTGAGCGTGTGAGGGTGGAGCGTGTGAGCGTATGAGCGTGTGAGTGTGAGCCTGTGAGCGTGGAGCGTGTGAGGAGCGTGTGAGCATGTGAGGGTGGAGCGTGTAAGCGTGTGAGCGTGTGAGCGTGGAGCGTGTGAGCGTGTGAGCATGTGAGCGTGGAGCGTGTGAACGTGGAGCGTGTGAGCGTATGAGCGTGTGAGCATGTGCGCATGGAGCAGGTGAGCGTGTGCGCACGGAGCAGGTGGGCGTGTGAGTGTTGAGCGTGTGAGCTAGGGATGACAATGGGGTGGGGCAGGGCGGGTCAAAGTTTCCCGAGACCTGCCCTACCCTATTAAAAACTTGACCCAGATCCGCCCCACCCCGGGGGCAGGGCAGGCGGGGATGGTCGCCCCGCACGGACCCAACTGAGAAAAAATGTTTTGGGCCCAACAATTTTCCCACCATTTTCTGTATCTTCCTTTGTCAGTGTCGCAGTGGAGGTTCACCAATGCTGTAGTAAAGCGAAATACAATTAATGGGCTTGACGTGATTTCGGAGTTAGAGGAATAGGATAGCCTAGTGAAGGTGTGGAATGGGTGTGGGAAAGTGGGATTCTACTGGAGTTGGCCTACGAATCTTTCTCAAAGATACAATCATGTTGCACTACCTCCTTGGCATTTGTTACTTCTTGCTCCTTCTGTTTCCTCTCATCGGATATGTCATTGGTTGTTTTTTCTTTGGCTTCTTCATTCTTCTTCTCCACCTGTTTGCTATTGTCACCGCCGGCATTTTCCTTGCCCTCTTTTTTTCTCCTTACTGCTGCCGCCTCCTTTTTTGGTCTTCGTCACAACTTTCTCCCTGAGGTTCGCTGGATCCACCAATGTTAAAAATAGAAAAATAAAAATAATCATCTATATATAAAGTCTGGGTCCAGGTCCGGGGAGGGTCCGGGTCACCCTGCCAGGGCATGACAATTTTGCCATCACTAACGTGAGCGTGGGCGTGCGAGCGTGCGAGCATGTGGGCATGCGAGCGTGTGAGCATGTAGGCATGTGTGGGCGTGCGGGCACGCGAGCAGGCAGGCATGCAAGCTTGCAGGCGTGCAAGCGTGCGGGCGTGCAAGCGTGAGGGCAAGCGAGCATAGAGCATGGAGTGTGTGAGCATGTGAGCGTGGAGCATGTGAGCGTGTGAGCGTGGAGCATGTGAGCGTGTGAGCGAGGAGCGTGAAGCGTATGAGCATGGAACTTTTGAGCGTAGAGCGTGTGAGCATGTGATCATTTAAGCGTGTTAGCATGTGAGCGTTTGAGCATTTGAGCATGGAGCGTGTGGGCGTGGAACGTGTGAGCGTGTGAGCATGTTAGCGTGGAACGTGTGAGCGTGGAACGTGTGAGCGTGGAACGTGTGAGCGTGTGACCGTGAAGCATATGAACGTGGAGCATATGAGCATGTGAGCGTGGAGCATTTTGAGTGTGTGAGCATGGAGCATATGAGTGTGAGCGTAGAGCGTGTGAGCATGTCAGCATGGAGCATGGGAGCATGGAGCGCAAAGCGTGTGAACATTTGAGCATGTGGGCATGTGGGCATATGAGCGTGTGGGCATGTGAGCGTGGAGCGTGTGTGTATGGAGCATATGAGCATGTGAGCTTGGAGCATGTGAGCATGGGCAAGTGAGCATGGACGTGTGAGCGTGTGGGCATGTGAGCGTGGAGTGTGTGGGCATGGAGCATGTGAGCGTGGAGTGTGTGAGCATATGAGTGTGTGAGTATATGAAGAATGTGTGAGCGTGGAGTATGTGAGCATTTTAGCGTGGAGCGTGTGAGCATGGAGCGTGTGAGCATGGAGCGTGTGAGCATGAAGCGTGTGAGCATGGAGCGTGTGAGCGTGGAGCGTGTGGGCATTTGAGCATGTGCACGTGGACCACGGAGCATGTGAGCGTGTGTGCGTGGAGCGTGTGAGGATGTGAGCATGGAGCGTGTGACTGTGTGAGCGTGGAACCTGTGAGCGTGGAGCGTATGAACATTTGAGCATGTGGGCAAGTAGTGTGTGGGCGTGTGGGCGTGTTAGCGTGTGGGCATGTGGGCGTGTGGGTATGAGGGCATGGAGCGTGCGGGCGTGTGAGCATGTGGGTGTGTGGGCATGTGGGTGTGGAGTGTGTGGAGCATGTGAGCATTTGACGTATGTGCGTGTGAGCATGTGAGCGTGTGAGCGTGTGAGCGTGTGAGCGTGTGAGCATGGAGCGTGTGAGCGTGGAGCGTGTGAGCATGGAGCGTGTGAGCGTGGAGCGTGTGAGCAT
>JAOYMZ010000410.1:0-10147 GCA_025802335.1 Pinguicula primuliflora | reverse complement strand
ATTTGAATCGTTTAGCATTAGAATTGAATCGAATCGTAGGATTCGAATCGTGAATCGTAGGATTTTGATAACTATGGATATGGTGCTGCTGAAAAATGCAACGAATCACATATGGTGCATGTGAGTTACAGCAAATTGAAACATCAAAATGAGGCAAAGAAATGATTTTTCATCAAGCATAATCCATATGCTTACCGGAAACACCTGATAATAGTAATCTGATATAGTCAACATGCTATTCCATGAGATCAGAGATCCTAGTCCAAGAAACCAGCAAACTACAATCGCCTTAAACTTCCCCTGAAATTTGATCAAAGAATGAAGTTTATAAACTCCACAAACGATTCAGTCCCAGCTATTATCCCAGCATATTCCGGACCATCCCGAATTCTAATCGGCCTCTTCATCATTGATCCCGACAACTAGGATCAATAATATTTAAAAACTCAGTGATCCACTCCTGGATGATCAGGATTAAATTCGGCACATAAGTCCGAGATTAGAAAATTTTCGTATTTGAGAGAGCAAAAACATATACACACACCTCAAGTCTGGTGGGGATTGAATCGCTTGACACATCATCATCCATTGCTGCTACTTTGCACAAACTGAAAGAAGAAAGCTGAGAATTTATACAACAGAATAACAAAAAGTACCACTTTTTTCCAACAACGCAACATCTCAGAGCCAAGTACAACCAGTGTGTGTAACATAAGCAGAATCCCTCTTCAAATATAAAAAGGCATGACATAATACCCAAATAACGCAGTATCCCACGATCACGCAAGGATGATTACTACCTGAAGTTATTTCTGCACAATGTTCCACCCGAAAACAAGACCAAGCTAAGTGGGATGAGCCCGTTGCGAACATAATTATATTTATACAGAGGTATAAGTAGAGAGAGATATCCTTACGGAAGGATGTCGTCTTTTACATGCAACTTGGAGAGGGAGGGAGTTGACTACGAAAGTGTGAACCGAAGATTCACAAACCCTTTTCACCAAATTGTTTGATTGATCCTGAGAATCCACACGATTAATTAGTTTCCCATTTCAAGCCGGATCCAAATTCCAAGGTTCGTTTTTTTCACAACCCCATCCGGTTGAGACGTCTGAGGGCGAGAAACAAGCAAAGTGATTAATGCGATCGGGGCAGAATCGGCATAAAGATTGCATCTTTGCACCAAGTATGGGAACATATAATTCCCGTTCCTCAGCTGGCAGAAGTCTAAGGAATGAATTGTCGTTTTCGTTTGGGTCAAAAATTGGACTCCAGATATTTCGGCAATTTCATTAATCTGCCAGCCACAAGATCAGGCAAAATGATTTTCTTCAGTTATTTCTTGATTAATTGGATTTCAGCATGTGTTAAAAAGGAGAGAATACTTTTATTAGATCGGTAAAGGAGAGTAGACTAATGTGAAGGAGAAAATCGGTCTCCTCATATGCGTGTACTTTCTTCCAGATTCAAAAGTCGTTATTATCCTGCCATATGCCACCAAGAAAGGGACAAAAATGGTATAAGGTATCCTTGCCCACAATACCCCTACACATCCTTTCACATTCTTAAATTAGGGGCTCACAAATACTAACATGTATGTGTATTCTTATATGGTGTGAGTGAGGGCATAGGGATGTGCACACACATTGCGGAGCCTTATAGTGGGACTCTCTTTCAAAAGATGATAGGAGTGAAAATTTAGGAAATACAATAATACATTTAGTAGTATACGATAGGTTATGGGATGATCTACAATTAATGGTTATCCAATAATAGGTTGGACTTACCAAAAAAAAATTCAATAATAGGTTGGCACGTTTTTTTTCTTGCTGATTTTTTGCTCAAATTTTCACACCTGTTATCATTTTTCTGGCCAGCTGTATGAGATTTTATGCATCACGTTTGGCTCATTCTTGTTAGGGGTGGGGATTGGGGATTCAGAATCGGGATTTGCCGAATTTCGATTCCGTCTCATCTTGGTTCGGACCCAAGATTTTGGATCTGATCCCATTCCGAGGACCGAAGTCTCGAACGGATCTGATCCCGTCCTGAAATCCGAAGTCCCGAATTAAAAAAAATAATTAATTCCGGATTAAAAAAAATAATGTTTATTTTTTTGTTACACAACTTGAAAACAAACTTAAGTTTTGATTTAACTTCATCACAAAAAAATCAATTCTCTGGATTCCAAACAACCAATTAAGACATAAATTAATATCAATTCTCTGAATTCCAAACAATTAATTAAAACATAAATTTAAATAAATTACCTGAATCTAAATAATCAATTCCCTTAAATGCAAGCAGAGAACAACTAAATGATAGTGCTACCCCACTATGACTATCAATCTTTCAGAAACGGATAATTCTTTTGTGTAAAACCCAATTTGTATCTATCAAATGTGCTGTAACGCGGAATTGCGGAGTATACAGTAACCTACTCATTGTATACTATGCAGTGTCCTCGTGGCACTGCAGGATTGGTTGGTCAGTGGGCCCGCGCAAAAGTATTAAACACCGGCCCACCTGTCGTACCAATCCCGCAGTGCTACATGGCCACTACATAGTGTGCACACCCCAAACCAACTGTAACGCACATATAAGAAATATTTTGAATTGAGGCTCATGTGTAGCACACACTAATTTTTTTTATTTTATTATTTTTAGTTCGGACTTTGGGCCTATTCTGTTTATAATGGACAGATCCAATCCCGTCCCGAATTAAGTTTGGAGTTTGTTTTTAGGACTCAAACCCATCCTGAATTCCTTTTTTTCGTACTTCGGACCTTGAACCTATCGGGCCTCGAAGACCATGTGGCCACCCCTAAATCTTGTGTATCCGCATACGAGAAAATTACAGTTGAAACCCAGGATTTCCAGGTTACATTTATGAGAAATTACTTGATGATTCATTGAAATTATGAATCTTCTCTTTCTTTTCTCTATAAATAAACTGTTTGAATTTGCTTTCTCCTCTCCTACAAAGTTGTCAATTCAAATGCTATTACTACAAAGTTGTCAACTCATACAGAACTGTCTGAGAACGATCAGTCTTGAAGGTGCAAGAGCTGAAACCCAGTAAGTTCCTTTAGAGCCTCCTCTATCCTTTATCCATTCCATCTTCATGGATCCATGTTTGAAAGGTTTCAAGTTCGATACAACAGTTACTTAAAACGTTCCATTCCCAATAATCCAAAGCCAGTCAAGAGAAACCCCAGCAAATATGCCACCAAGAAGAAACAACACCAAGAAATTGCCCAATGCGTTCTGCTCTGGAGCCTATAAGGAAGAGCCACAGTTGAAAAAAGGGGTCATGATTCAATTCTGCCAAAGGAGACAATGATAAATCTTTATATAAACTGGGCCGACTCCAAACACGAGTCAACGGCCGTCCGGCCCATCACACTCGCGTCAACCAGCATTGAATAAAATCGAGCCCAGACACAACTGGGTCTCGTGTAAGTAGGTGTGCGCGTGGGGTTAAGTTGGTAGGAATGTGAGTGTTACTATTAAAATAAACTACTTATCTTATACTTATACTTTCGGTGTGGGACAATAACTCCTTATCAGACAAGACATCAAGATTCAATTCTGTTTTTCTGAAACTGTATATTTACCTTGTACCCCTCTGGAGCTGCTGTTAGCACACAGACAGTTAGATAGCCATTTGTTAGTCCGAGAAACGAGATGAGCATGATCATCCAGCCCTGATCTCCATATTTGGCTGTGAAGTAGAAACATGGGATGAACACAAAACGTGCAAATGAAGCCATGAGCAAACCCTTTCTGGATTCCAGCTTGATGCACTTGATTAGAGGAATGTATCTTGCAATGAAATCAGATACGTTGTACACTGCGATCAGCACGACCGAATACCTGTTAAATAATTCCGTCAAGGAGTTACATTCCATGAAAAATCTTCAGGCGCCGAATGTTAGGTAGCGAATAAATGAGTTATGTGCCGAATTCTAACCATGACCACCAGATGTAAGTGTTAGATCATAATCTACTACGGTCATAATTAGAATTCGACATATAACTCATTTATTCGGTACCGAACGTAAGGTTACTCTACATTCCATTCCATTCATTTGTGTATCAGATGATATGACACTTGAGTAAGATCAGATCAGTTACCAGGATCCCAGCCCGTGATGGCCAGTGTTTTCATACAGGAATCCGGGAAAAATTGAGAGTGTTAGTACATATATTGTAAACAGATCCACTCCATAATCAATGTTCTGACGCAGCAATTGTTTGTTGCTCAACCTGTCGTGTTTGGCCTGAAACAGTAACAGAAAAGAAAAGGAAGTTGTTACTGAATGTTCAAACATTGCCTTCTCATTGAAATGAGGTGAAAAGGGAACTTTTTTTTTTTTACTGTTTCATCTCCTGACGTCTGGATTCCTGCAGCTGCGAGATCAGCTGAAACCGTTTTCGACCCTTCCGCGGCTGCATTCCTGCGGAAATGCTTCACAATAGGTAATTTTCCGAAGACAAACGCGTACAGGAGAATGCACAAGAACTCCATGAAAGTTGAGATGGCGAGAAACAACACTGAGGAAAGAAAGGATTATAAAGAATGAGAACAGTTCCCTGCGTGTACTGCAACTTTGATGCACAAATCCTGTGAAATGGGAGTCAGATGAGGTAACTTACTAACTCCCTTGCGAAGTCCATTAGCAGTGTTGTCGAAAGCTGCTTTAGTTATGAGCCTCAATCCAGAAGTGAGAGCTCCAGATGCAGCCAAACCGGCAAAGAAGGACTGTGACAAATGGGAAAAGACACATACAGGTAAAGACAATGGAATTTTTTTTATAACCTATGGTATCCATGTCCTGTCGGGCCTGGTTAATCCCAGTGTTCGAGAAAGTGCTAGGCGGACTCTGGGCAGTTAGGACTCGTTCAGCCTAAGCGGGCTTTTAAACGGCCTAAGCGATAATTCGGGCAAGGCGGAGGGCAACATACTAACGCTTAGGCGACGACTAAGCCGCCTAGGCGACCTACTTCTCAAACAGAAGTTAATCCATAGAGGTTCATGCAAAGCGACTCCACCTCATGGGCTTAAGTCCGCGATCGTAGCCCAAACAAATTGTGTTTAGGTGCTCACCCATTAGGCCAACCCGTCAATTAATGGATAAATTGTGAAACTTAAACTATGGAAATGGAAAGTTGATTTACCTGCATGAATTCAGGACACATGAAGGATAAATCTCCTACCATTCCACCTTGAACATGTGCATCAGCAACTCCAAAAGCAGCAACAAAAAGGCAAATACCGATATAATTTCCAATCCCGCCTTTTCCTGATGTGCCAAGATCAATCTGTTTGGAAAAAAAATTGAATCAAATGAGGGAAACTTCCAAGATTTCTTCATATGTATAAACAAAGAAGCCAATACTCACAAGCAGCAGCCCCAGAGTACTTAAGCCGAAAAGTATGTAACCAAACAAGTTCCGTTTTCTGGTATCAAGTTTCGCCTCATGATACGCGAGGATCGCCATTGATACAAGCGCAAATGGTTGGTAAACAAGAGTCAGCACTCTAGCAGGATGGTAATCCTGCAACACAGAGACAAAATCATCATATTTACACATTTTATTTCATCGGTAAGGTTATCGAATCCTAGACCTCCGCATTGGATAAGAGCAGCCTTCGTATGCTTACTGGAAATACTTTATAATAATAATCTCCAATTGTCAGTATGCTGTTCCATGATATGAGAGATCCAAGCCCAAGAAAAAAACAAACTATGATTGCTTGAACCTTCCCCTGAGATTTGATCAACAAAAAGTGAGTTGAAGTCCCTCTCCACACACACACACACAAAAAAAAAAAGCATTTTCCTCACAGCTAACATTTAAAGGAACATAGGCAGAAATCACAGACCTCAAGCCTGGTGGGACTTGAGTGACTCGGATCACTGCTAGTCATGGTTGATTAACAAACTGAAACAACCTTCTGAATTGAGGGAAATAATACCACAATATCTGATGTTTGGAGAGATATTTACTGAGTATTGATGTAACTCTTTTAGGCAGAAGATCAATTTGGTTCAGACAATTACATTTCATAGCAGAGAACCCTTTTATGCAACAAGGAATTCCCTTCAAGAGTTGAGTTGACACTTGGTTGATCTACACAATCCAGAAAATAAATGTGTGCAGACTTAAGTGAATATACTTGAAAAGAACAGGTGATCAAAGAGTCTACCAGACCTATATTAAGTAGCGGACGGTCTAAGGGCCAGGGGTGCAGGTGCACCCACTAAAAAATTTTTATACTTGGACTTGCATCCCGTCGCACCCCTTAGTTAGACCCCAGGATACCCTCAGGATACACGCCCCTATGTAAAGCACACCCCTAGGATCCGCCACTGCCTATATCCGTGAAGACCATACTGATTTCAAAGACTTTATTAAGAACATGAGTGTCTTAAGGAATATCATGAACTGTTGTACTTGGTTCTTCCCATTAGATTCACTTTTTTTTAATAATTTATCAACACCCTACTGCAATAGCCTGCAAACTAAGACTTTCTTCTATTCCTTGTTTCTGTGTGGAACAATCCTATAAATTATTCTATCAACACTCATCAAATACTATGCATACCATCATATTATTTGATTCATTTCTATTCTATTCAATCTGATCCTCAACGTTCAATAGAATCTAAGTAATAACGTGTAATAGTAATTAGGTTCGTTATTGACAGCTAGATTCAGATTTTCTCGAGTCATGGAAGTCAAAAAGGAAAATGGCGCCTATGCATGTAGTGGGGCTAGGAGCATCATATTTAAGTACAGATAAAGGGAAAAAAAACTATCAACTGATATGGTGATTATATAGCCCATAAATGCAGGATATGGGATCTCCCTTATTTAATGAATTCTGTTCACTAAAATACTTACGATATTTTGCAATTAATTCTAAAAAAATCTTACAACAAGCTCTTTGCAAATTCTCTCCTCTTAAATTGTCAAAGTTGGAAATTTGATTTTTCTCTAATAGATGGGGCATGGGGTACAACAAACCCTGTCCATGAAAGATTTAATATTAATATGCGATTTGATTTTGATTTTGTGATCCAGTGGAGAAGGAGAAAATTGTTCGAATCACCAAAAATATTCGAAAAGTAGTAAACTCAAACGATTCTTCAAATTCAATCTTATCAGCAAGTACAGTGCAGTAGTGAGGCAACCGGAATCCAAGAGAGGCAAATACTCCAGGACTGTGGGGGTAAGATGGAAGAGTGGACTATGCACTGATTTCAACTCACTGTATCAGTGGCCTATTCAAAAGTATCGAACACCGGCTCAACTGTCGTACCGATCGTGTAGTGCCATATAGAAAATGCATAGTGTGCGATGAGTTCCCTCCCCGCACGCACTCCAGATCCGGGTAAGATCCCCAACACACATTGAGCTCAAACAGGCTTGCACCCGTAAATTCTCGGTAACTTATCTCTTAAGTTTTGAAATAAAATGCAAATGACTCGCCATGGGAAAGGAATTTGGTGTCATATATCGAGATAATTGGACAAGTAACATTCGTGCAAATTTTATTTCGAAATGTAACATTCTATTTTATTATTAATTTACTTTTATTTTTTTTACTTAAAAGACATTAAAAGAAAAAAATAAAATAATAAACCTTCTTAGTTCTTAATACCTTCTAATCAAGTCAGTAGCCGAAAAACGATTTTTTTACTGTATCATCTCCGACGGTGACAAACCCTAGAGTTTAAAAGTTCAAACCATGAGTGCCACCGCCGCAGCCTTATCCGATTCGGTTACCGTCCTTGTCGTGATCGCCTCTGACCTTATTATCGTCTCATTCATCGACTTCCGTGCCATCATCGCTTTTGCAACCGCCTTTGCATCCGAAGCCCACGCCTCGTCGCCCTGTGCAATAACATTGCCAAATCAGGCAATTTTGCATCCAATGCAGCCCTCGACACTGCACTCGACCTTGTCGCAGTGACTGCCGCCTTTGACTTTGTAACCGCTGAACATCATGACCCGACATGGCCCGACATGGCTCGACATGTTCTGTCTGGATAACCTCGATGCCACTAATGCAGCCCGAATTGTCACCATCTTTTGGAGGTTATCACCCAATTTAGCTGCATCTGCCTCAAAACTTCGACGTGTGTCCAGCACGATCGAATTCTTTGGCGTTGCCTTTGACTTTACCCTTCAGGCTGAATTACTTGGAGGGCGAGCCATACGCGGTAACATCAACTACCGTATGATAGAAGAACACATTCTGGGCCCAATAGCTGCCTGTCGCGAATGCTTTGTTCGGAATATGGGAAGAATGGAAGATGATGCCGATCAGCGTTGTGGTTCGTCTGTCTCGTTTAACGATACGCTGCCACAGTCACCGAATTAATCGTATCTGGGCTGCTTGTGGATATCAAATAAGAAGAATCTAGTATATAGAATGTTGATGATAATTTAGTCTCGACTATCCGGGTTAAGAACGAATGTACTACGGGGTTAAGAACGAATGTGCTGCCGGGTTTCGAACGAATGTGTTGCCAGGTTCCGAATGAATGTGCTGCCGGGTTCCGAACGAATGTGCTGCCGGGTTCCGAACGAATGTACTTCAAGTTCCGAAGGAATGTGCTACCGGGTTCCGAACGAATGGATTGTTTTTATTTTTTGATAACTATGAATGGATTATTTTGATTTTTGAAATGAACGTCCTGACTCTGCCATTCGCGGTGACACAACCGCCGTATGATGAACGTTAAAGTGAAACGCATCATAAAAAACACGTATGGTCGCGCTTGTAAAAAACTCTTATGGTCGCACTTATATCGAATGATGCCCTTAGGAAGGGGCGCATATGAAAACAAAAACGAGAAGACACATATAGGAGCAGGCCGGAAGGCGGAAAGATACTTTGGAAGGCAAGAGAGTTATTTCATTTGGAAGATGTAAAAAACATATGGTCGCGCGATTCACGTGATACAGCGCACCATTTTGAAACTATACACGTGTAGAGCACGTATGGTCGGGTGATACACACGTGAGTAATAGAATTTGAAAAACAAGAATGGTCGTGCTTTTATCGGCTGGCGCCAACGAGGGGCGAGTATGAAGATGAAGAGACACAACGGACAGGAACAGGCCGGAAGGCAGAAAGACACTTTTGAGGGCAATAAAGTAATTGTATTCTATTTTTTATTTTTGTTTTTTAATTACATTTGAAAATACTGGAGTTTAGTTTACTGTAGCCCCGTAATACATACGTGTAAGCGAGTATCTTATCCGAGGTGAGAGAACCTCGACTACAGCCCCGTAATTGCATTTTATACGTAATGAGAGAACCTCGACTGAGGTGATAGGAACGAATGCACTATCCGAGGTGTGTGTGAGGTGAGAGAGTGTCGAGTATCGTGCCTGTTTATATTCATCTTTGCTACTGTTGGCTATTTCAACAGGCTTCATTTCTTCATTCTCATCATCGATGTGAATAACATCAATACAATTTGCCCTCACTAGAAGAGCTGCAGCGAGAAATTAGGGCCCCATGGCAAAGGTAACTGTAGAACAGAGCATGGAAATAGTTGGTCATATATGGCCCTATCCAGACTCCAGAGTAGGTGTCTTTTTTATCAAAAATGTTATATCACACTCCACACTCCACATACACTCCAAACTTCTCCCTCACATGGTGTGGGGCCCACACGCACTAGTGATGTGTGTGGTCCTCACACCCATGTGAGAGAAGAGTATGGAATGTGTGTGTAAATAGGAGTGTGATATATAATTACTCTTTTTTTATGTCGTGGAAAAGGATCGTTCCGATATCAAGCGAAGGTTCTAATCCATAGAGCGTGCACTCTGCAAGATACTGCACCTAATGTCAATTAGGGACATCTCACTTTATCTCGGAAGACACACCAACACCACTTCACTGGTAAACAAACTGTTTGGGAGGAGGGGGTGTAATTGGTTGAAGGCTGCTGGTTTATCTTCCGGGATAAAGATAATTACACATAATAATATGGTATGCCTTATTCTGGCAGGGACGGAATCGGAGAAGGAAGCAGTGTCGTTGGCAACCATGTGTTACGATACGACTTACGAATGAGGAGTAGGTATTCTTGGTTGTTCAACGTATCTATTTATA
>JAOYMZ010000408.1:0-10149 GCA_025802335.1 Pinguicula primuliflora | reverse complement strand
ATCCAAACGGCTATACGGCCGTTTGTTATTTTTTTTAATTTTTTTCAAAAAAATAAAAAAAACCGTCGGTGCACCGAGAAAACCGCGGTGCACCGGTTTTATACCGCCGAACCGCACCGCCAGTTCGGCGGTGCGGTTCCACACCGCCGGTGCGGCGGTGTGACCGGAACCGCACCGGCGGTCCGGTTCCGAATTTACAGGTTTACAGTCCATGCGGAAGTCGGTTTACTTGGACCAATAATGGCAGTCAATTACGATACCAAAACATTTTTAGGATGATCTAAGACTTGAAAATTATTCACTTTTTAAATAGGCAAATGTGTGTCGATTTTTTTCAAATGCCGAGCTTCATGTGCCGAAGGAAATCTTACGATGCCGAAATCCGTTAGGGATTGAAAGAGGAGGCTCTTGCAGGCTTTCTCGGGTTTTTAGATTCCGGTCATGTACCCATGAGTCGACGTCAGTCGACGGAAATATATTGGAGCTGGTGACCGGACGGCGGAGAGAAAAACGCAAACTTCCCGTATGGAAAGAATGGAATCTTTGAAGTTTAGCTCACTGATTTAAAAAAAATTAAAACTCGAACTCGGGTCGCGAGTTTTGACCCACCACGTATGCCACTTTTAAGTGGAATGATCTTGGCCGTCGGATATCGATCCGACGGCCAAGAAAAGGCTTCGGCATAGTAAGACTTTCTTTCGGCACCAAAAGCTCTACCAGGAAAAAAACTCAAATGTGTTTAATACTGGAGAAATTTTATGGTCCAGATCGTTAGGACCAGATTAATGATGTTAGATTCCAGGATGGTAATCTTGACCATTCAAGTATTGTGAATTAATGATCATGATTACTATCCTGGACCTAACATCATTAACCTGATCCTAACGTTCTGTACTGGAAAATTACCATTAGATCAAAGCACCGAAAAATTCTAAATTGATTAGGGTGTTCAAATTATTAAAAAAACGATAGGGATACTGGAACTCAACCAGGACCTAAACTCATTCAATCGATTTTATATATTCTTTTGGGCTTAAATTTTAAAACTTGTGCTCGAAATATTTCATATAAATCAGTTTTTCAATACCGAGTATATCAGATTTCTGCTGCTGGAACAATGGTTGCAGGAATTGCAAGAATGCTATCAATATGGCCTGAGAAGATACCTATCAGATCACTACCCAATACTGCTAAAAACTGAAGACATAAACTGGGGACAAAGATATTTCATACTCGAAATAGCTGGAGTGATCAAGAGGGTTTCTTGATCATGATATAAAAAGAATGGACATAGTGTACGTTACCAGTATGAAAGATTTTATTCTTCATAAAAAATATGAGGAAGCTAAGAACGTTCTTAGTAAACTGGAATAAGCAACATTTTGGAGAAGAAAGCATGAAGCCTGGGGATTAAATATCATTGGGTAATGAACCTGGTAGTTTGTGGGCAACTATTATTCCAAATAAACATTTGGCGGACAGAGATTACATGGCTGATATAAGCTTACTGACCACACCTGATAAAATCTCAAAAGTTTGGTCTTACATTTGGGATGAATCTGCCAGGCAACAATGGTTTGTGGAGAGACTGGAGTTGAATCTAGGGAATGTGCTGAATCTTTATCCTGGAGACGGATGCCTGGAAGTACTCTTCAACGATTTATTCAAACTCTCCTTGAACAAAAATGCTACTGTGAAAGAAGTGCTGCAGCAGATAACGCATCTTCACATGTAGCAGAGTGGAATCTGACATTTAGGCGTACATTGAATGGTTAAGATATCCTGCACCTAACATCATTAATCTGGTCCTAACGATCCGGATTGAAAAATTACTCCAGGATTATCATCCTGTATCTAACATCATCAATTTGGTCCTAACATTCTGAATTGGAAAATTAGGCACCAAACAATATTGGTTCATTAAACCCTAAAACACTTAACTCAAGACTTAATCATCATATTTATTTCTTAGCACCAGACCTGTATTACCAAAAAAAAAAAAAATAAAGCACAAGCTGCCCAAAACATTCTACTAGACCATAAACATGCTGGCTCAAGTGGTGACCATATACATAGATCTCATCCATACAACATACCCACCACTCAATATCCCTTCTCTTGTATTAACGAAACTTTTTCAAATAAAAAGCTTCCAAGTGCTTGCAAAAACTACCAAATGGATAAATCGTAAGGTTTTGCAGTGCTAGTCTATGTGAGGCTTAGTTTACAGTTCTCACCATTGGAAATTCTTGCCACCAACATAACTAAAACGAGCAGGCTTTGCCAATTTCCAGCCCACTGTAAAAATACATAATATTCTGCAAAAAGATGGTGGAGTGTGATGGAGAGGAAGAAGGAAACCAGTATTGAAATGTGCACTTAATAGAGACGCTTCCGGCAGTCATCAGCACCACAGTAGCAAGCCATCTGCCGAATGTTGCCATCGGGGCCGACCACACTATCGAGGGCATAGCCATAATCATATGTGAGTTCCTATGGAAACAGGAGCATGATTTGATACTGGTTCAGAACAAGAAGCACCCCAAATTCACATGCATTATATACATAGAAGAGTTTCAAACCAAATATACTTTTAAACTTCGGTGCTGAACATAACATATCCAGTGTTATAGAAATCATTTCCAGGCAGCCTCTATGTGATGGATTGTCGCTCCACGCCCTGCATAAATACTGCCTAAATGCATGCTTAGTTCGCTTTTACGGGTGCTTAAGCCACCTAGACACTAGGCAACTCTCGAACGTTCAGGATAACCCAACACTTTTTAGAACATTGTGTATATCATATGCATGCCTCGGGTCTTAGTATTTGGTAAAAGCAAATAATAACACTGTAGTTGCCAAGTTGGAAATCAAAAGGTCATTTTCGAATAGTGAATTATAAAGATTCAATCTTAATTTCCAATAATGCTAAAATATATACTATGTAATAAAAAATATTATACACATGATTATCAAAGGAAAAAAGACATGAATGCTAAATAAAAGAACAGAGTTTTGATATAGAAAAAAATCTAAGTTCCACTACTGGTCCTTCAAATAAAAAGAACTTAATTAGAATTGGCAAAACTTCAGCAAACGATTTTTCACCAATTTAAATATATTTCAGAACATAATTTATAAGAACAATCCTAAACCAGAAATTGCAGCAAAATAACATAAAAAAATCAAACTATCCTAATCAGCCTAAATAATGAAGATTATATGACTGTCTTAAGCAATAAAGCATCAAAACATGGTCAATCAAGCAATTATCTGCTGAAGAATCTTCTATGAGCATCATAAGCTAAGCTCTACTCAGTGGTTGGGGGTCCTTAACGGTCAGGGACACCCCAGCGCCTAAGCGGCCATATAAGTAGCCTAAGCGGGCGCTTAGATGGTATTTGGACAGGACGGAGGACAATCACCCAACACTTGGTCAGTATCTAGGCGACCGCCCTCTCGAACAGACTCTACTAATGGCCCGCCAAATAAAAAGAAATAACCTAGAATTGGCAACACTTGAATATAAAATGTGTTTTCAACAAACGAATTTTCACCAATTTAAATACATTTCATAACTTAGATTTAAGAACAATCCTAAACAAGAAATTGCAGCAAAATAACATAACAAAATGAAGAAAATTATACGACTGTAACATCAAAACATTTCAATCCAGCAAGTATCTCAAGTAATCTTATATGGGCATAACGAAAACAAGTTCTCAATTCTATGGAATAAAAATAAATATCATAAGTAACCTATAGTGGTAAACAATAAATTAACCTATAATGTGCCCAAAGCACATATGTTTTGAAACCCACTTGGTTGTCGGCTTTGTGAAGAATATGAAACAACTTCTTTGAAATAAAAAGCACGTCTTCATTTAAAGTAATGCTTAGTTAGCACTCAATGGTTTTAAAAGAAATATACACATATTTACCATAGACGGATTTACAGGAGCAAACTACTCTCAAATCTATACTATACTACCATAATTCATTTTACTCAACATCATGCTTCCAGAACAAGATGACAATTTTCAGGCATTAAGGCAAGCAACCATCACTTCGAATTCAAAATCAAAACGCAGATCACAATTTTCAGGCATTAAGGCAAGCAACAATCACTTCGAATGGGAGAAATCCAGAGAAAATCCCGAAAATCTTGATTCACCCAGAAAGTAGGAATGTACGAAGATTGCCAATTCTGGTTCAAAGGAGAACCGAACATGTTTCTACAAAGAATCAGGCATCATTTGATGAGTTCTTGATTCGTACTCTCGAGGTATCTTCCTCATCTTGTACCAAATCGATCGTATGATTTGAATCCCTAATCATGCAGTTTTGATAACTATGACTGACGGTTCTTTGCCTAGACTAACCGTTGTAGGGATATTTAAATTTCAAACCCATATCTGGCCTACTATATCTTGAAGACTTGCATATCTCTTGGTTCGTATCAGAATATGAAGATTCCCTCATGTACTACAACTGATATGTAAATAAGATTGATTTTCTAGTTTTAGCTTTGGAACTTCAGAAGGTGAGGTGTTTATCAGATAGCTGCTCGAGTAACATATCAAATCATTTATTTAGTGGGAAAGAATAATTATTAAATAGGATGAATGAATGTATGATTGACCTAAGGATGTTGCCACTTTCTATTCATGAGTAATGTAGTGGGCAACTAAAGCATGTATAAGAGAGAGCATAAAAAACCTTCAATGGTGGAATATTGTCCGCAGCGATAAACATCACCCTTGCAAGACGGAGATCTTGATGATGGCTTAGCACGCACTGGACAAACACATTTGGTTGGCAGCTATGATTGATGAACCGAGCAATGACAGCAGCATCTATGCAAAATGGCACACAATCTGATGACTCTTCAACGAGCTTTTGTAAGTACGATGGCAGTTGTACATCCCTTAGCCGGCTCTGTAAAGTACAAACAGTTTCACATTTGACAATCGATGCAGACATCAACAAAGTCATCAATGCACGACCAACTAATAAAGTACTTCAAAATGGACCGAATCAACCATGGCGATGGAGAAGAAAATACTCTATGAACACGAAAAATCATTCAAATATGTACTTTTAACAGATGTTATGCACATCTGTTTCTAAGCAAATTCATAATCGTGGAGGAAAATAACTGTGTTGGTATGATTAGACATGGAACTTATCAAAACAATTGAACATTCAGTGAAAGAGATTTATCCGTGCACCTGTCGCCCACTCAGTCCATGCATTGTCTGCAAGCAATCAATATAAAAAACATAGTTGTTGTCAGCTGCGTGACTCAAATCATCAGTTCTTCTAAGAAGACCAATATATTCACATATTGGAGCTCCAGCCGGTATGTGATCCCAGGACCTAACACCCCATCCCTTCTTTGGTGTGCGAAACACCTGTGATACTAACAATTAAAACAATGGAGGCATTGTGTTGAGAATGAGCCAAATGTCGAAGGCATCGCCAATCGAAACTCAAAACGAAATATGGGTCCTGTCTGGCTTGTCTTATTAATACATTTAGGGCCGCATCCACAACCAGGGCCGCATTCAAGCACAACCGATTTCGGCTCAACAAGTCTGAACACTAAGATAGAATTAGCAACGAGTATGTGAAATAAAATGAAGTAGATCTAAATAATTATTTCATCACAACTAGTTTCATTGCACTGGAACTCATGTTTAGACAAAATAAAATTTTTTATACTTAACTCTTACAGCACAGTTGTCAAATCGTGAATCGAAATTGCCTGAATCGTAAGATTCTAACAATTAATTGGGCATAAGATTCATATCGATGAGCTTTAGAATCGAATTATAGGATTCAAATTGTGAATCGTAGGGTTTCGATAACAGGGCTTACATGCATCAATTTGTACTTAGTAGTTGCACATTATACAAGATACATCATCTTTCCCTCTGGACCTTTAACTTTACTAGTTTATACAGGTTTAAATTTAATCAATTGCATGTAATTCCTTCTATATTTATGTGTTCAATAACACACAGCAGCAAGCATAATACAAAAAGCACTTATATCGAAGCTTTACAACTACAACATTAAAAAAAATTGCAAACTAATATGCTTGGAGTACATGTCTGGCAAAAAATTCCTACCTGTTAAGATCGCTGAACACATAAGGGAAATTACCACCGTTGAGTATTGCACAAGCACAACTCTTAGGATCCATGCATTCGCCCCTACACTTACATCCAATTTGACCAACTTTAGGCTTAGGTATATTCTTAGTAAACTTCATGCGCTTGATATACTCAAAACCTAAAAAAATTCATCAAGTAGTGAGTTAATCGATTGCAAGGTAATGAGACAAATCAAAACTGGGGTACTTTTTGGGACCAAGATTGCATAATAAAAAAATAGCAAAACCATCTAACCATAACTGTTGCAAAACTACCGATAATTAAGAATTTCCTTTTATAGAAAATTGTTGCTTTTACTGAGAAAAGAAATCACAAGATCTGATTAAATATTTCCACTTCATAAGTAACAAGGCTGAATCAGCTATGATAACAAAACATAAAGCAATAAAATTTTATGTTATAACTTAGGAAAGGGCTATATCAACTTTTGTTTCTAAAAAATCTGAAGAATTTCAAAGAGATTAACCTACCCCCAAGATGCACAAACTCGTCAGGGACACTCAACCATGAAGCACATGTCTTAAGTTATCATTTGTGTACCAAACGCGAACCAGGACTTCTTATGTTCACAAGATGGGATGAAGAGTCTTATGAATATGGCATGATTACTAAATTCTTAATATAGAATTAAAAGACTCTGAAATTCGAAGCATGCATATTTGCCGCTGGTAATGTCATCGAAATTCAACAAACAAGTGTAGCTACAGTATCCTAGGCCAAATTTCTCTCTTTCTCCCGTGTATCTTTATCGAATTTGGACAGTCTCGGAGGATAGGTTTTTCATGATTTATAATATATGGGAACTGAATAATCTTTTCAATATTTTTTAATGCACCCAATTATGTGTGTACCACGGGTGTTGGTTGTGAAAGAAAACATAAGACAACACAGACAAAAAATATGCAGAAATAAGCCCGAAAATATATTAAATTATATAATGAAAAATACAACGAATTCACAATAAAACAAGTATATGTGTTTCTGCACGTATGTCTATAAATCGTGGATATAGGTGTTCATATATTCAGATAATTTGGTCAGATATTAGAGAAGGGTGGCTTTATCAAAGGATTTCAATCTTATGGGTTGTTTCTTTAGGTATATGAAAGATGAGTAGAGAATATTTATAAAACTATAGTGCAAACCAAAGACGAGTGTTATGGTTCCATATGGTGTGCAAGAACAAAGGAATAACCAATTGTTAGTGCAATCAAGGAGGTCACCAACCCCATCAAATCCACAAACCAATTCTCAATCAAATCCTCAAATGTAAGACTTGAAGGATATGTAATGAAATAGTTTCTCATCTTTATATTACAGTAGCTTAGTTCTTAGAAATACGAATAGAAGGATTTTGTTGACTCCCTGCAAGTATCATGGCCCCGTGGAACATTAACAATTGGTATCGGAGTGACGAGTAGAATCCAAACCACCGAACTCCTACCATGGATGAAATTCTTTCCAGAACAGATCATACAGATGGTAAGGAAGGCCAAGGGCGCAAAAAAATGTGAGACCACAAAGTTTGACTTGGGATGAGTTGGAAATGGTTATGAAGCGGGAAGCGATACAACCCGCTCTTCCCAAACCCACTTCCGCAGCCATTGACAGCCATGGTCAAGCCACAAGAGGGACCCGTCATACCCGAAGAGGCCGGGAACCATTTCGCTTCAGATCGTTCCGGACAGAGTCGGACCTGACACCCATTTTTCCAACCTCGAGACAAAAGCCTCCCTTCACCGGTTCACTGAACATCCCGCAACCGCACATACTAACGGCACTCCTATTTTGGCTTCTCCCAGCAATCTCTCATTGCCGCACCACCACTAATTCCTGACCTACACACCCCCATTTTTTCGTTTCACATATGCAGTTGTATCATTCGGGTGCATCAATTAGACTTAAATGCTTAAGGTCACGCTTAGAGGTGTTAAAGTTCAAGATGGTATGCAAGAACAAAGGAGTAACCAATTGTTAGTGTAACCACTTATTTTTCATGTTTCTCTTCTTTAGATTACAGTAGCTTAGTTCTTAGAAATAGGAATAGAAGGATTTTGGTCTTTCCCTACAGGTTTTAGTCGCACGGTCCGGTGGAATGTAACAAAGAGCTTTAAGAAAGTGAGAGAATAGAGAAGTGAGAAACTAACCACCATTCAAGAATCATATAAACGGCTAATTTCCTAAAGTCATCTACTTAAAAGCAAATCTGCTTAAAAAACTGCAAAAGTTATCAACACCCACCCCCAAAGCCATATACCACTATCACTCCAGATATCAGCAGAAATGGTAATTGTTTAATATACATGTTTGCCCTTAATTAACAATAGGAGAAATCAGATAACCAACTAACCTTCTGGTGAGATGGGAGGATCATCAACCAAATTAGTAACTGGAATGGGGATATTTTCTTTACCCCTGGTAATATCTTTGCACACCAACCTGAACAACATAAAGATCCTTAGAGCGTTAACAAGAAAAGGGAAAGAGGATAAGTAAAAGGAATAAGAGAAGAAGGCATGGAGCTAAAATGATGGTCACATGCACATTCATGACAGTTATACCCTCTTATTACGGATACAGATTTAGGAACACGACCTCGAATAAAATGGACCTACAAGAAATAGAGTAACGAATGAGGAAAACATAAAGAACATTATTAACATATTACAGAATCTCAATATAGGGCATATCCTACGATTTAAACATAAGAATATGCCTGATATGGATGGAGAGATGTGAGACTTACAATAATATTTGTAATGAAGGATAAGAAAAGACACACCAACTCATTATCACTACATAACAACGGCCACTACACATCACGGAATCGGTGGCCACTACATCCATTGGTCATTACAAATATTACTATGCATTAAAGCTGGAGCAGGGCATTTGGAATTAAACATAAAACTTGGGAATAACATAGAAGAGAAAGGTATTGGATCAAATATTAGCTAGACATGCTGGCACTTCAAGTGTAGAGTGTACCTCCTTTGTAGTTGAAAGAGGTTGTCCCTCAAGTCGCCTTAGCCGAAATTTAAAAACAGTGAACCCAGAGACGCCTTTTTCTACCCAATAATTGACAACCTACAAAAAAACATACATTTAATTTGCTACATATATTAATTATTAAAACTAGGGAGATAGATGTTTAGAATAAACAGAGCATCCTCATTATTAAGCTACCTTGTATAAGCCATCATACGTGTAAACCTTCTTCACATAGCTGTTAACAAAGTCATGTCCCCGAGTTACTCTAACAGGCAGAGAATGTACCAGGCAATTCTATGCAAAAACGTTGACCAGGGAATCAACTACATAAGTCAAGCTCCTTTAAAAATTATAAAAGAAATACTAGTGTCCCAGGTTGAGAAACCTCAAGGAATCAGTGGCAATAATATACAAAAGTCTAACTCAAATATATATTTTTTAATATGTAAACATCAAGGCTTAATTTCTGGGTCTATATACGATTTATTGTGCATGCCTTTAAGCCCAAATTGCCCCGTAGTAACACTTGATCCTTGATTTGGTGTTTATTTCCAAGAAGGTCGTTCCCTCCTTGACCAGTGTAGACAATTTCCTCACAGCTGTCTAAATCATCCTCATATTGACCTGACAGTATGATGGATACCGCAACAGGAAGTTGGTCCTTTCTCAATCCCTGCAAATACAGCAGAGTTGTAAAAGAATAATATTGGGGTGTGATTGTTGACACATGTGTGTCTAATAAGTACGTCAAATAAAGAGCACTTCCCCAAATTAAATGGTATCATTTAGCCTTCTATTAGCTCTTTCTAGGAATGCAAGGGAAAAGTCTTGACACTTAGAATTTCACCATATTACAATATATCTTAGATATTGTTTCCCATTAAAGCAATACTTATGCAAACATATGTTATCAATAACTTAGGATTCTACGTGATCATCCTATCATACTTATGTTAAAGTACGAATGTCTTGTCTTGGG
>JAOYMZ010000407.1:0-10149 GCA_025802335.1 Pinguicula primuliflora | reverse complement strand
GTAATATACTACTCGTTGCCTGTACTTTCTTTGTACGACTCATGGGGTCCTTAATCATGTAAGGAACTGTATGATTTTTTTTGGTCAAATATTTGCTCTCTCATCTCTGTATCATAGATAACCGGCAGCTCATCCGGTCTGTAACCGTTGCTAGTAAATCCGCAAATTTCAGTGATCTTTGTACATCGCATTTCCTATCCAAAGGTTTTCAAACTTTGTTTATTTGATCCGTATCTTCGGTCCAATTTTTTACTCTGCTTGTGTCCGACCATTTTTTGTAAAATGCCAGGGGACTTTTGCGCTTTATGTAGTTGGTGACACCAGTGTTTTGCTAATCGGATGCTGGCGTCGGAGATCAAAGTTTGATTTTTGTAATTTAATTCAAAATGTTGGTGTCACCAGCGTTTACTTTATCGGTGGCACGAGCGCCCAGACAAACTGCCGATGGTGTCACCATCGGCACCTCATATAAAATATCACCACGCGAAAGGCGAGTGACAGAGATAGGTGGCTATATATAAGTCTACTTCTTTTTTCGTAAGACTCACCAAAAATCAAATCATATCTCTAAATTTGAAGTTAAAGAACTGTATATCATAATTTAAAGTAAGTTATTCCTATGATTATTTTTTTAATTATTTTCTAAATTTTATTAATTTATTAGTATTGTTTAATGTATTTGCAGATGTTATAATGAGCCATTATAGAGAATATTCAAATTTTTCTAACAATTATGATTTTAGTGAATGGAAAGTACAATATTATCTCTGATTTGAATATGCCCTCACAGTCTATGGGTACTGATAGTAGTTTTACCCTTTATTATCATGATTTCACACAACCAACGAGCTAATTTGCATATCCTTCTGTATCTGCATCACAAACTACCACATCATTTATTGATCTACAAGCCGACATTGAAGGATCAATAGAAGTGGAAGCAATCGAGTTTGAATGTGAAAGTGATGATGAGGGAGAAGACATGTGACTTGTACCAGTACGTCCTCGAGTAGATCGGATGTATCCAGGTGATACTATGGATATGAACGTCCTGTGGCATCATGATACATATCCATTAGCCGGTGACTCGATTGGTATTCCACCACTCTTGAGCACCCATCAATATGATGATGACACTGGTTTGATTGAAGATGGACAATTATTTAGAGATAAGGTACATTTATAACATGCTGTAGCAAGATACCATATTATGTACGCGTAAAGAGAATTTCGAGTGTATAAAAGTGATCCAAAAAGATGGATGATTGAGTGTAAGAGCTCTGGATGCGCGTGAATGCTTACTGCGCATTACAGAGTTATCGGTTGCAAATGGAAAATCAAATACATTGGACCTGCTCACAATTGTTCTTCAAGTTCAGTGACCGAACATCACTGTAATTTGGCCATTCAACGCGCGAATGAGATGATGCATGGGATGTGGACGTCATAAGTGTCGAATTTGCCCCCTTACTTGGCCGTCCTACAACATTGGAATCCTACTAATATTGTTGAGTGGAAATTTGAGGATACAAGCAACCCGAATGTGAAGAAATTGAAATACGTGTTCTGGGTTTTTAGACCATGCATCGATGGTTACCAACATTGTCGCTCCGTTCTGTGGACGGTACTAATTTATACTGTTCTTACCAACAGAAATGGTTTGTCGTTGTTTCAATGGACGTCAGCAGACTTATATTGTCAATTGCATTTGCACTGGTAGATGCAGAGACTCGAGAAGCATGGGTCTAGTTTCTTGAGATGTTAGCCCATCATATTACAAAAGGCGGACTGACTTTTTTTATTTCTGATAGAAGAAAGGGTATCCTCGAGGCCATCCCTTTAGTACATGCATTTAACAGTGAGATAGGTGTATATCGATACTGTCATCGATATATATGTTCCAATTTGAATGCAAAATGCAAAGATGAGGTGGCAAAGAAAATGACATGGATGGCAGGATCACAAACTAACAAACGAAAATTCAATGCACGGATGAATGAAATATTAAACAGGAATCAGGAAGCGTATGAATACTTGGCTGGAATTGATCCTGAGATGTGGACACTCGCATATGATGGGGATGGGATTGTGGTGTTATGACGACCAATCAGGTAGAATGCTTCAATGGTGTTCTTAAAGGCGCATGTAGGCTACCAATTACTTCGATCGTGAAACAGACACAAGTCAACTGCATTAATTACTTCAAAGCACATAGAAGTGATTGCGTGTGCATGATTTCATCACTGGATGCATGGAGCGATAAGGTAAGGGCATTTTATGCTATGCCCGTGCACATAGACATAATGTGATTCTATATGATTCACTTGATTGTGGAGCCAGATTACACGCACAAGTCGAGACATTTTGGTCAGGTGAACTGCATCATGTTGAGTTGTCACAATACACTTACTCATGTGGAAAGTGGTCACGGTTTGGTATTCCATACTTGCATGCCATTTAGGTTAGTGATTTAATTTGGGTTTTAGGGTTAATTTTGGGGTTTAGGGTTAATTTGGAGTTTAGGATTAATTTTGAGATTTAGGGTTAATTTTGGGGTTTAAAGTTAATTTTGAGGTTTAGGCTTATTTATTAGTTTAATTGTAGGTTTTTCGTAAGTACCAAAAGGACCCCATGGATTACTACATTCCAGCAATGACCATTCAGAAGCTCATGGAGATGTATTCGAGCACATTCCATGCTCAAGGTCCATGGAATGAAGTTCCTTTGTCATCGTTCACACTACTACCCAACCTCAAATTACAAAAGAAGAAACGTAGCGGTCCGAAGTACCCAAATAGTATAATACTAAATGAAATGGATAAAGGAAAGCGTTACACTAGACCGGTACGCAATATATATTACACATATAATTAAATTTATTTTTAATATATATCTAACATTTATTTGTATATCCATTAACTTGTGTAGAAGAAGAATCGTCCCCCAGAAGTGGTTCTCGGTTGAATCTGAATAAACAATTTGTACTAAGATGTTAATGTGATCATTGTCGAAAATGTTGTAGTTTACTTGATCACGATCGCAAATAATCACCAAAATCAAAATTAAAATCAGGTGTTGTCGACGTATCCTCCCCCAAATGGAGGCTAAGTGTCGGACTACGAGGTACAAATGGGGTATAGTCTAACTGTGACGGTTGCTCAGGTGGCGGGGGATCCTCAAATGTCTGTGATGATGCTAGCGGCTCACCCTCCTCATAGCTGCGCAATCTTTTTCTTGTCGAGTTAACCACCTCCTTAATCCAGGCAGAACAAATAGTAGGCCCCTGATTAACCTTTTTATCAAGTGTATGGAGCTGCATAATAATACAAAAAAAATCAATCAAACAAATAATAATAACATAATAAAATAACCAAACTTACCACCAAATTCAACAAAGGCGCCAAATCAGCTCTAATGTCAGTCTGTGGAGTGGGATGTGCAGGAGTATAAAATCGTCGACCATGCTCTAAAACCCAAGCTTCATAGTTAACATCCCACCGACCAGGTACACCAGTCAGCATCGGTGTTTGGATAACGTGAGCAAATCAGTTCGCCCATATAGTGCGATACTGAGATAGGTAGGTAGGCCAACCTCTATGATTTTACTCTATCTTTCCAGCATGTGCGAGAGTCTCCCCCTGAATATCTACTGGTTCCGGAACAGCCTGGATATGCCCGAACTGACGCACAACTCGTCTCGAGTGGACGAACTCCACTAATCCATCTAGAAAATGGGACCATCGTATATCCACAACATCCGATCACTGGGGACAATCCGATCCATCTCATCGGCGGAGTACGGTGTCAATACGAACTGTAATAAAAAAAATAACATTATTTTTTAGAAACATGCAATAAAAAATAAGGTAAGATACACATAAATATCTGATCAATACAAATCAAATCTAACTTTTGACGAATCACCCTGAGGTTGTGTGATCCCACATCATAATTAGACATCTACGCCACCCATTTATTTCCAAATACATCAATAATTCCTTTCGGGGCAGAAAAATACATCGATAAAATTATCATTCCTCCTTGAAGCGTGAGATAGCATCGTCCGACCCTGAGGATGAGGGGCGATTGTAGGTAGGCATGAATAAGCCATATCTCCAACAACTTCATTGCACCTTCTATTTATTTCAAATTTTCTAAATGAACCCTACACATATTGTTGGAATTTCTTGACAATTAAAACAGTAAAATTAAATTTTTTATCACTTTTAATCATTAAATGATTGTCTCCATTGGTAATTATATAAACATATAATCATTTCACATATACTAATGTATAAAAACTTTAAGTTTGAGTTCTTACCTCAAACTAACTTTATAGCTCAAGATTCACCTTGAACACGAACACAAATTAGATGTAGATCTTGCTAGAGATTACCTAGCTTGTTCTCTTTCAGAAATCTCTTGAAATTGCTTCTTGCCACATTTTCTCACATGATAAAGAAGTTCCTTATCATAAACCCACGTTCATGAGGTGGTCTCCTTCAAAAGGAATGATTAATTACTCATACTTATCACAAGACGTGTTTTGACACATGTCATGCGCGTAGCCTTCATTATCTTTTTCTTTTCCTGAACTTTGGTTATTAGAACAAACATAATGAACCTATAAAACAAGTCAATCCCATTACTAATCAAGCTCATAGTTCATGAATCCATTCAAAATGAGAAAAATTCCAATTGATATTCGAAAGACTTGGGATTCTATAACTAAATGTTACAACATATAACACCTTAGTTTGTCATCTTATCTCATGTGTTTAATTTCTTTATCATATGAAATTACACACGCCTTATTAGAAATATATAAAATCCTTTATCCTGTAAATATATAGTTGACATCACTTCAACTATATTGCATGCATTTACAATTCTACTCTACCAAGTGGCCCAGTAACATCATCACTCATTACCAATGAGAGACAATGATATTATTGATCTATATCATTTTCAGCAAAATCTGTATTTAAAGAACTACTACCTTTACCAAAAAAAGAACTACTACATTTATCATTACTGATAATAAAAGAACTTTGAGTAGTAATTACGTTATACACTTATCATGTGAAAAGATATAGTCCCATATCTTAGAATTCATAGACACGGGAACACAATCCATACAATGCTTTCACCTGTTAGGTCATGTTCAATGTATGAATCTACTCATACACTCGTGTATTAAATGATAATCTTTCATCAACGTTCGTAGAACTACAACGTACTTTAATCAACACGATAATCTTTTATGATATACTAGTGTTCCATTCTAGCTATCAATATTGTGAACACTTTAGAGTTTCATGTTTGTTATCATATAGAGTTCTATGGTTCAAGACCGAGAGCATCTTCTTGAACACTTCTATAAAACATCAATCTCATGGAACAAAATGTCATATCACAGATATATACATTCAATTCATAAACATAACATAAAAGTAATCAACATAAAATCACTTTTAGAACACAAAACTAACAATCTCCCACTTGTTCTCAAATTTGCTTACTTTGCATTACTCATGCATGAAACTTTAAGACAATGGTTGCCCATGTTGATTTATTCAACAATATCTATCTATTCTCCATGGTGTTTTAAACTCATGGTGTTGACGTGAACTTCGCCTTTGGCTTGAGATAAAGACTTTGTTAGCGGATCAGTTCTGTTGCTATCTGTGTCTACCTTTAATATATTTATTTTACTTTCTTTAACAAAGTCCCAAATGAGAAAATGCATTCGGTCCATGTATTTGACCTTGTGGTGTGATCTTGGTTCTTTAATTTGTGCAATAGCTCCACTATTGTCACAAAAGATTTCCAAGGGTCATTCGGTTGAAGAAATCACACCAAGTTATTCAATAAACTTATTAATCCAAACACTTTCTTTGCTTGCTTCAGCGACAGCCATTACCTCTGCTTCGGTGGTAGAGTCGGACGTAGTGGATTGTTTGAAACTTCACCAACTCACAGCACCACCATTCAGAGTGAAGACATATCTTGATTGTGACCTTATATGATCAGAATCACTTTGAAAATTAGCATCATTGTATCCATCTACGACGAGCTCCCTTTGTCCTCCATACACAAGAAACATATTCTTAGTTTATACCTAAGAATGTTCCTAACTGCGGTCCTATGAGCAGGACCTGCATGGGCTTTATAACGACTTATCACACTTAGAGAATACGCAATATCGGGTCACGTACACACTATAGCATACATGATGGAACCAATGGCGGAAGTATATGGTACATCCTTCATCATTGTAATGTCACCTCATGTCGTAGCATATTAAGACTTGCCGAGAGTTACACCTTTGGTCATTGACACATTTTCTTTCTTGGAATTATGCAAATTTAATTTCTTCAACACTATGTCGATGTAAATACATTGACTTAAGACAATGAGCCTTCGAGGCCTATCTCTACATATCTTTATACCTAAGATATATTGTGCCTCACCCAAATCTTTCACTGAGAAAATATTTTGCAATGATGTTCTCGTTTCCTCTAACAAGAGTATAAAGTTTCCAATTAGTAGTATGCCATCGACATACAATACTAAAAAAATCACATAGCTCCCACTAACCTTCTTGTATACACAAGGTTCCTCTTTGGTTTGGATGAGCCCAAGGTATTTAACCTCATCATCAAAGCGCTTGTTCCAACTCCTTGATGCTTGCTTCAATTCATAAATGGATCTTTGAAGTTTGCATACCTTATTGCCATTCTTTGGATCTTCAAAACCTTGAGGTTGTACCATGTATACATTCTCTTCCAAGTTTCCATTAAAGAATGCCGTTTTGACATCCATTTGTCATATTTCATAATCATGGAATGCAGCGATGGCTAATAAAATTCGAATTGATTTGAACATAGCAACAGACGAAAAGGTTTCGTCATAATCAATTCCTTGAACTTGACTAAATCATTTTGCCACAAGTCTTGCCTTGTATGTTGTCCGGTTACCATCCATGTCCATCTTCCTCTTGAAAATTCATTTATTTTGAATGGCTTTCTTTCCTTGAGGAATATCTACCAAGTTCCACACTTGATTATCATACATGAATTGTATTTCGGATTTCATGACTTCATGCCATGAATAGGAGTCATCTCTATTCATTGCTTCTTCAAAGGTCACTGGATCATCGGTATCAAGTACCAAGATATCATGAAAGCCTAGATAGAAATCTGGTTTCCATCTAACTCTCGTCGTCCTTCTTAGTTCTATTGGCTTCTTAGAAATCTGGGCGCAATAAATCTGGTTGGCGATGTCTCTGTCTTAAACATTGGGCACGGACGATTAGATATCGTGAGTGAAGAATAGGGATCCACGCAAATGGATTATGACCTAAAGTCAGCGAATGGACCAGGTAAAAGGGGGTTAGGTGCAAAATTACGAGCTTGTCCCTCATTTGTAATAGGAGCACTGTTTTTCGGCGAGGACAATTTCGGAAAATCGAAAATTAATGCTGGGCTGCCTGATTTTGGAGGAAATGGGCCGAACTCGATCAATATTGGACCGAATTGTCACCAGGTTGGGCTGCCAGTTTTGTCTGTAGATGCTGGGCCACAAGTAAATTTTGCTGGGCCCCGAGAGATAACAGAAAAAGGGTAAAAATTGATTCTGATGGGATGGGCCGGAAGGAGAAAAATTCGTGAATTTTTGATTGTGGCACGACCGATACGAATATGTACGATTTATCTGATATTTTTCATATATAGGCTTCCAAGAAAACGATGGTTCAGATGGCGAATCACGAGTTAGCTTCAGTAAAAGGAGTCGGTGTCATTAACATCTCTCCTTCTATACGATTGTCGAATTGCTTATATGTGCCTTCGTTATCGTACAAGTTATTATCTATTAGCCATGTATCCAAGGAGCTTAATTGTGTAGTGATGATGTATTCGTCATTTTGTGTTTTACAGGATATCCGTTCGAAGAAGATAATTGGACGTGGCACTGAAAGGGATGGCTTGTACTATGTCGATGAAGTGGATTTGCTGCCGGAAAGGACACTTTTGGCTCATGGCTCTACCCAATCACAAAGTTAGCTGTAGCACCGACGTCTTGGTCATCCCTCACACAAATACCTTCGTCGGTTATTTCCTCAGACCTCAACTATTCCTTTGAATTGTGAAACCTGTGTTTTGGCTAAAAGCCACAGACATTCATTTCCGCCTTCGAATACTCGTGTTTCGCATATTTTTTCATTAGTACACTCTGATGTTTGGGTCCCTTCTCCGTGTGTTGGGGGACATGGATTTCGCTATTTCATCTTGTTTATTGATAACTACTCTAGGATGACATGGATTTATTTTCTTCGACATATATCTGAAGTCTTTGAAAAATTCTCCCAGTCTTACCGCATGGTTTTTACTCAGTTTCAAACCAAAATTCAAACTCTCCGGTCTGATAATGGGGGGGGGGGGAATTTGTGATCAGGAAATGCATGATTTTTGCTCTGAAAATGAGATGCTGCAGCAAACATCTTGCTCGTATTCGCCTCAACAAAATGGTGTAGCGGAAAGAAAAAATCGTTTTCTCCTTGAAAATACTCGGGCCCTTATGTTTGAGTCCACGGTCCCAACAATTTTCTGGCCTGAAGCTGCATCCAAAACCACATACCTAGCAAATAGGTTACCGACCCAAATTTTAAATTTTCGAACTCCCATCCAAACGTTATCGGAACATTCTCGTATACCACTACCCTTGTCTCTCGCTCCGCGCGTGTTTGGATGTTCCGTTTACGTCCATGTTCCTAAAGTAAATAGGTCAAAATTTGACCCATGTGCCGAAATATGCTTTGTGGGATATGGAAAATCTCAAAAAAGGTATCGATGCTATAATCCGCTTAGTTGCTGAATGTTTGTCACTATGGATTGCGATTTCGTCGAAGCAGAATACTTCTACCACATCCCTACCCACTCAAGGGGTCAGGGGGAGACACCGGATCCAGTTGACGCCCTTGAGTCCTGATACGGACCTAAAGAAGAGAGATAAGAGTATTAGTATGTAATATTAGATATTAGTCCTTTTGTATTTTTGGTATTACATAGAGGTCCCTAGCTTTGCTTATATATAGGATAATAAGTTAGAGTAAGGGGACAAGCTTGATTTGTAATCCTATTCTTCTATTGGAGTAAAGTGCGAAGGGGGAGAAAGTATCTCCCTCCTTTCCTTGCAATTCATCTACTATCTTCCTTGACAAGATCAAAGGTTAATCGGGTCCGGTAACACGTTTAAGATACTGGGATCGTATCAATTTTCAAATTGATACGATCCCGGGATATTAAACGTGTTACCGGACCTGTTTAAATTGATACGATCCCGGAATCTTAAACGTGTTACCAGACCCGATTAACCTTTGATCTTGTTAAAGAAGATAGTAGATGAATTGCAAGGAGAGGAGGGAGATACTTCTTCTCCCTTTGCACTTTACTCCAATAGAAGAATGAGGTTACAAATCAAGCTTGTCCCCTTACTCTAACCTATTGTCCTATATATAAGCAAAGTTAAGGACTTCTAAGTAATATTAAAGATACAAAAGGACTAATATCTAATATTACATACTAATATTCTTATCTCTCTTCTTTAGATCCGTATCATTACTCCCTCCTTGAAAATTACGCTTGACCTCAAGCGTAGTATAAATCGAGCAATATGATTGAGGAGGAAACCGAATGTAAGCCTTAGGAAAAATCCTGCAAATGAAAGGTAAGCTCTGGGCAAAATAAGTCAATCCCGTTGGTCTTAGCCCCAACTGTCTTCAATCTGGTGGGCTAGGAGATCGGCGCAAGATAATTCCAATTTCTTGGGCGATAACCCAAGAACCCATAATGCAGATAGCCCATCAAAGCAGCATGTTGGGCTATATCCCAAAATACCCATAAGCCAGTCGGTCCATCTAATTAAAGCAACCTGTTGCGCGGTCCGCCCATAATCTGCCCATGTCCTTCCCTGACAAAAAATGTGTCCTCGACACCCAGCACAAAATAAAATAAGAATGGTTCTTGTACCGGGCTCTTCTCGTCCCGCGCCCGGTACAAGGGCCATTTTGTAATTATAACCAATTTTGTATTATTAATAATAAATAATCATTAATTAGTAATAAATTTTAAATAATTAGTAAAAAAT
>JAOYMZ010000406.1:0-10149 GCA_025802335.1 Pinguicula primuliflora | reverse complement strand
GATGACCTTTACTCATTCGTAAAGTTACTACTTGATGACCATGTATACTTGCATGCCACTCTAGGATCTCATCAGTTCCATTGAAGAATCTAATGATCTGGATAAGCTTTCTATTGATGAACTCCAGAGTATTTTATTGGTCCATGAACAATGGATCTGTAGGAACACAAATGAGGAGCAACCACTGCAGATCAGTGGACCTCAATATAGAAGAAGCTATGGTTGAGGGGATGCTTTCAAAGGATGTGGAAGGAATGGTCATGGTAGAGGAAGAGCAAACCTCTATAGTTCAACTATTGAATGTTATAAGTGTCATGCTCTAGGACACTTCCAGTGGGAATGCCCACAAAATGAGAGTGAGCCAAAAAATTCACGAGTCATGTTTTCTGAATGCAAGGAGGAGATGTTGCTCATGGCGTTAATGGGACCAACAAATCTAAATACTGAGCAGGTATGGTTTATTGATTTTGGATGTAGTAATCATATGTGCGGAAATATTTCCATGTTCTGTGAGTTGGACAGTAATTTCAAGGATGTGAAGCTTGGAAACAATACAAGTCTGAAGGTGGAAGGTAAATGGAACATCAGGATGGGAGTAAGTGGTCTCACACACACTATTACTGATGTATTTGTGGGGCCTCAACTTCATAATAATCTACTTAGTGTTGTTCAGATCCAAGAGAAGGGGCTAGTCGTGCTGTTCAAATCCAATAAATGCTGGGTGTATCATGATGAAAAGGGGCTTATCTTCGAGACAAATATGAGTGCAAACTGCATGTACTCGATTTGTTCTTGTTTTGTGACTGAGACTCCATCCTATGATGACTCTCGATGTTTGGCTTCTCAAGATGAGGATTCAAGTAAAATCTGGCATCACAGATATGGACACCCGAGCTGGAGAGGACTCAAAACACTGCAGCAACTGAAAATGGTTAACGGATTACCAGTATTTGAGGTCAATCAACGAGTGTGTACAGATTGCCTCACTAGAAATAGCATCACGAATCTTTTTCTCAAGAGCCCACTAGAAGAATTTCTAGTATTCTTGTCTGGTGCACTCAGATATTTGTGGACCGATTAATCCAACATCAAACTGTAAAAGAGGTATGTACTCACCTTCACTGATGATTATAGCAGAAAAACATGGGGGGGGTTATTGGCAGCAAAATCTCAAGCATTTGAGAAGCTTGTGATCTTTAAAGCCTGAGTCGAAAAGGAATCTAGATGTAGCATAAAGAGCCTTAGAACTGATAGGGGTGGTGAGTTTACAAGCAAGGAATTCACCTCCTACTGTGCTGATAAAGGTATAGATAGACAACTCACTGCAACATTCTTCCCTCAACAGAATGGCATCGCAGAGCACAAAAAATTGAACTATAATGAATTTAGTTCGTAGTATGCTTAAAGCCAAGAAAGTACCTCAAACATTCTGGGGAGAAGCAGTCATGTTGGCTATTCACGTACTGAATATGAGTCCAACCAAGGCAGTCCGAGACAACACCAGAGCAAGCATGGAGTGGTGTAAAGCCATTCATTGATCACTTCAAAGTTTTTGGCTGTCTTGCCTGTGCACATGTATCAGATTGCAAGAGAAGTAAGATGGATGAGAAGAGCATCACCTGCATTTTGCTTTGACAAGTTAGTCCTGAATCTAAGGCATATCGCTTGTATGATCTAGTTTCGAGCAGATTGATCACAAGATGTGATGTGATCTTTTAATGAGGACAAGGCCTGGAAGTGGGTGGAAAACATCAACTCTACTCCACTACAGAGCTTGATTGGGATGAGGAGACTGAATGTGAGACAGTACTACCTGAAGAAGAGTTGAATCCACCCAAAATAGAACTTTCACCTACGCTTGCTCCCTCACACATCACGACCAGGATCGTGATCCTGTTCTGACAGATATTGATGGAAGATTTGCACCACAACATCATAGACATCCACCTGCTTGGATGCAATACTATGAGCCAGGAAAAGGATTATCCGAAGATGAATCACCAATGGCCTTCTTTATGGAAGGAGATGGAGATCCTGTCTCTTTTCAGCTAGCAGTTAAACATGAGAAGTGGAGGTCAGCCGTGTATCAAGAGATAGCTGCTATTGAGAGGAACAACACATGGGAACTGACCACTCTTCCTGCTACTGCTAAATCCATCAGTGTTAAATGCATATTCAGTACAAAATTGAAGGAAGATGAGAGAGTATTGATAAATACAAAGCCAGACTCGTGGCAAAATGTTATTGTCAAAAGGAAGGTGTTGATTTCTCAGAAATATTTGCTCCAGTGGCCAGGTTAGACACTATTCGTTTGGTTATAGCTACACAAAACTTATTGAATATACACCAGCTTGATGTTAAATCTGCATTTTGGCACAGTACACTAAATGAGGAAGTTTATGTTGAGCAACCTCCAGGATATGTGATTCCAGGAGCTAAAAGTAAAGTCTATCGTTTGAAAAACGCCTTATATGGTCTAAAGCAAGAACCACGTGCACGGTATAGCAAAATTGAAGCATATTTTGAGAAATAAAAATTTGAGAAATGTCCTTATGAGCCAACATTATTCACTAAACGTGAAGGAGGAAAAATACTTTTGGTCTGTCTATATGTAAATGACCTCATCTACACTGGAAATGATGAAGGGATGTTCAAAGATTTTGTTGATTCCATGACAGCAGAATTCGACATGTCGGACTTAGGAAAAATGCATTTCTTCTTGGGCATGGAGGTCATACAGAGCCAAGATGGAATCTTCATCAGTCAGAGGAAGTACGCGCAAGACATTCTCAAAAGGTTTCACATGGAGAGTTGCAATCCTATTTTGAATCCAACTGTTCCAGGTCTTAAATTCACTCGAGACATAGAAGGAGAAAAGGTACCTGAATCAACCTACAAACAGCTGGTAGGTTGTTCGATGTATCTTACTGCCACATGACCAGATTTGATGTTTAGTGTGAGTCTCATCAGTAGATATATGGACATACATGCAGAGCCACACCTTCTTGTTGCAAAATGAATTCTCAGATACATAAAAGGTACATTGAAGTATGGAATCTACTACACAAAAGGTTGTGATGAACCATTAATTGGATACACTGATTCAGACTATGCTGGAGATCTTGATGATAGGAAAAGCACCGGTGGGTATACATTTCTTCTCAGCTCAGGGGCTGTATCTTGGTCGTCTAGAAAGCAACAAGTGGTCACCTTATCTACTACAGAAGCAGAATTTGTGGTTTCTACAACAACTTTGTGTCAAGTGTTTTGGCTGAGATGCATACTCCAGACATAAGCTATGAACAAATGAAGGCTACTGCAATTTTCTAAGATAGTGTATCCACCATTAAGCTGTCTAGAAACCCGGTGATGCACAGTCATAGCAACACACATTGATGTAAGATTTCACTTCTTAAGGGATGTGGTTCGTGACAAGATTTTGGAGCTGATTCATTGCCCATCATCAGCACAAGTTGTTGATATTATGACAAAGTCGCTGAAGCTAGATTCTTTCTTGAATCTCCACATGAAGCTTGGCGTATGCAACGAAGTTGAGAAAAGTTGAATTTGTTCAGCTTAGGGGTGCATGTTGGAGAAAGAATCGCTAATGTCATCACAGAGTTGTTGTTCAGTTAACGGTTGTGAAGACTACTTCTCCTTATGACTTAGCCTGCGTTTTCTTTAGTTTGATTCAATCATGTTCTTAGCGTCTATTTCGTGTCTTAGTTAGTGGAGTTGATGCCAGGAGTTACTTCTGTCGGTTGAAGTCTTGTAAGTTATATAACTCTGTTCTTTCATTCAATAAAGACAAGTTCTTCATACACATTACAAGCATTCTCTTCATCTATTTCATACACAAGATTCCTCAACCTCTTACACTGAATCAAGGATGCCGTCAAGGACCCATCGAAAGAATTTTTTCATAAATCTAGAGTCAGAAGATATTGAAGGTTGCTAACCTCAAATGGCAAATGCCCAGAGAAGGAATTCCCATAAAGCACCAAACGTTGCAGACCTGGAACCTTGAAAAACTTTCAGGGCAATCCTCCATAAAGCTCATTATTCCTTAAATTAATATGTCTCAGTTGGGATAGAGATCCAAAAGAGGAAGACAGAAATCCGAAGAGTTTCTTCTTCGGAATTCACAACCAAAAGGTTGCAAAAACTAAACAGAATTATAACCCAAGATGCCAAAAAAGCCAACATTTCCGAGAAAATGACTGAACCAAGATTGAGGTGAGGAGAGAATATGGGAAAATGCCACACTGGTTGCGTTATTAAATTGGTGAGAAAATGAAGTCTATAAAAAAAATCATACAGTACTTTTTAACACAATAACTCGGGCCCGAAACCTGCTGCCAGCCTAATTTTTTATCATTTTTTTGTTGCTGGGATGGGGTGCTTGAATTATAGCCCAGGGCCTAAAGCCTGTTGCCAGACCAATTTTTATATGGTGGTGCTTAGGCTCCCCCAAGCACAATGTTGGATCTGCTCCTGTTCGTTACAATCTTGCCTGCAAATGAGTGATAAAGAGTCTCTGCAGATGGCTCTCTCCATGCGTGGGGGTAGAGAATCATAAGTTGCTTTGCGATTTTTCTCATTTGTGGGGGCTGAGAACTTAGGAAGTTGGACGCATGGGGTAAAGAGTTGCATGTGGCATTTTCAAGTGTAAATGCATAGAATCGATGCAGATGAGTCTCCCATGCGTGGGGTAGAGAGTCATAGGTTATTTTTTTATTCTCCCCAATTGATGGTCTGCGGACTGATACTGATGGTACCTTTTGTTTCACCAAATATGTGAGGTGTAGATAATCTCTGCAGATTACTCTCCCATGCGTGGGGTAGAGAACCATAGCTTATTCTGCGATTCTTACCACTTGAGAGTCTGTGAACTTATGAAGTTGACTCTCCCCAAACGTGGGGGTAGAGAGCCGCATTTGGTATTTTTCGTCCTGGAGTTCATGGGTGGATATGCATATACGGATGCAACTGGTAGCATTTTCCAACCTCTGGATACCAGAGAGGTTGAGGGTGGATGCGCATTTGCAGATACAATTGGTATTTGGCTTTTTCCGTCTTCCCGTTGAGTGGGGGTTAAGGGTTATATGCTGATGTGAGAATAGTGACGTGAGCCCAAATGGGTTTAAGACATAGTTCACTCATGAGTTCAAGACATTATTCACTCATGAGTTCAAGACATTGTTCACTCACTGAGCCAGTGTCGTAGTCTCACTTCAAAACTTGTCCATCCAAATCGAAAGATATTGATATTTAAGTATATTTCCCGTACTTTTCTCTGAGAAAGAACAGACGTAGCTGACTCTTTCCATGCATGAGGATAGAGAGTTGTAGTCGGTCCGGCTGATTATTGGGGATGCAGAGGAATGCTACAGATAGCTCTCCCCATATGTGGGGGTAGAGATCCTTGAGTTACTTTGCAATTCGTCTCATTTGTGGTAGCTGAAAATCGATAGAGACGGCTCTCTCCATGCGTGGGGGCAAAGAGCCGTAATGATGATTTGTGATCCTCTCCAAGCATGGGGGTAGAGGACCATTGCAAACTACTCTCTCCATTTGTAGGGGTAGAGGATCGTTACAGACTGCTCTTCCCATGCATGGGGGTAGAGAACAGTGATTATGATTTTTTATCCTCCTCATGCATGAGGATTGAGTATCATTGAATATGGCTATCCCCATGTGTGGGGGTAGAGATCAGTGACCACGATTTGTGATCCTCCCAATTTGTGGGGGTAGATGAACATTGCAGACTGCTCTCCTCATATAGGACGGTAGAGAGCAATAATGGTGATTTATGATCCTCCCCATAGGTGGGGGTAGAGAATCATTGCAGGCTGCTTCCCCCATGCGTGAGGGTAGAGAGAAGTAATTATTGATTGGGGTCCTCCTCATGCTTGAGGGTAGAGGATTGTTGCATACTGCTCTCCCCATGCATGGGAGTAGAGAGCAGTAGTTATTAATTTTGATCCTCCTTATGCATGGAGGTAGAGGATCATTGGAGACTGCTCTCCTCATGCGTGGGAGTAGAGAGCAGTAATGATTGATTTCGTTTCTTCTCATGCGTGAGGGTAGAGGATTGATGGAGACGACTCTCCCCATGTGTGGGGGTAGAGAGTCGTAATGTATAATTAAGGATGAGTTGTATGCTTTTAGTGACACCCTCTCATATGTGGGGGCAAGTGAGTTACCTAAATGGATGTGAAGGTTTGTCACATTCTATGAAAGATGTTACTCTATCATTCTAGAACATTCATGAGATGAAGGTATGCGCATGTGCCTGGAAAATACATGCGCAAATGACAGTATCACGAAGTTTTCACACCTAAAGGGTTTTGTACGTGATTTGAGGTTATTGACCCAAGCCCAAATAAGTTCAAGAATATTTCACTCATGATTTCACTTACATGGACTTAAGTCATAATCTCAGATCACGATTTGTCAATTCAAATAGAAAGATATTTATATTTAAGTATATGACTCTTTCTTGTGACATTTATTTCACGATTTGTCAATTCAAATAGAAAGATATTTATATTTAAGTATATGATATTTATTTTCAAGAGATATATTTTTCAAATCATTTGTAAGGGATTGTTGGAATTAATGCCTTGAAAAGGGGAATTAAATGCATTTTGGTTGTACCAAAATTTAATATCACTTGAATATTATTTTGTGCTCAACTTCATGACTTGGTTAAGAAAATATTTTGTAGGTAAATATATGGAGAACAATCAGACCAATTACACTTGGTGAAGTAATGAGAGAGTCTATTCAGTTCTCTTCCATATACATGGGGGCATGTCTAGAGCTCTTGAGAGATACAGATTTAACCATCACAACTCTTCTTCTTCTCTCATGCGATTATTTTCTTGAGCTAGGGTTATTGGTGTCTCTCTCTAACTTCGGATTATGGAGTGCACCGTGTGTTCGGAGATGGCTGTGATAATATTCGGGAGCAATCGATGTATTGACGTTTAGCACCACGGTCATGCTGAAATATCTTTCAAGGTAGTGTGCGCATCCACGACACAGCTTGAACATGGAAATCAATAAGTCCTTGTTCTTGATCATTTGTGGTATTATTCCAACAAAATCGGTACCGATTTGCATGCTTAATGCGTAATTTTGGAGTGCTCTTTCTTGCAGTTTCCCCTAATTGAGTTTCTCGAATCCTGCTATGCTGGCTGAGTTCGAGACATCTAATTAGTGTTGTATGTGTCATCATTCCGATCATGACTTCTAAGCTGAGTCACTACATACAATTGAGAATTCTCTTGAAGTCGCCTTTTTGAATGAAAAACATTATGCATACACACTTTATTCCCACTATTTTATTGACTCTGTGATGTATCAACAATTAAATCCACAACTAAAAAAACGAAATAAAGATAAATAATAAAACTTTTGGTTATGATTATTACCACATCATTCACAATATCAACAAATGGTGTCAATAAATTATGCATGGATAGTGTTGGCCAATTCTACAAGATTAACCCAGATTGAATTGAGAGGGTGTGAGGAATGTCGTGGATCCTGAGAATAACTTATATCATTTTGGAAATTGGATTGGGTTGAGTTTGTGGCGAACTGTTTGTAGGTCCTTCTTGCACCTTTATTTCTACCTTTCAATCATAAGTTGCTATTCTAATGACACCAGTTAAAGCTTATGTGGATATTGATTCGATCAATACTTTGCACTAAAAGAGTTCCTGATGAGCTACTATTTTTGCATCAATTTTTTTCATGCCACCCATCATCTTCCATCCAAGCATTTCAAGAAGCTTTCACTTCAACAATGAAGGGTATACCTCTCTATTGGGATCTTGGGCCCAGATCAGCAGCCCAAATGAAACCCGACCCATGTGATATCTAGTGTTGATGAAGTCAAACATTTTGACCGGATTAAAGAAAGTCCAAACTGGGCCAGAGTTAATTAAATAAAGAAGCAGCCCACTTACACATTCTGTGAGCCCATTACATGAAGTAGGTTATTTTTGCAGACGCCATATAAAAGGATATGAGAAGGTCTTCATCGGGATACAGGTTCTCTTCACAGCAACACAGACTATTGCATTCTCTCTTGAGCTCTTTAGAATTTGGCAACTTCCGGAAGTGTAATTCCAGTTTGTGATATAGATTGGTGGTTCCGAGATCCAGCTCTGTTTTTGTTCGATTAGTCCGGCAAGATTCTGTGTTCTTGACCGGTGTTGTTTGAGTCTGTGGTATTTGGGAGATTCAGTCCTAGATCTGACGGTTTCCGGCGACCGAGTGCCGTGTGTATCGCTGCCTATTGAAGCGTGTTCGAGATCTATATATCGGAACCGGCTTTTCAGTGCCGGAGTTCCAAACGTGGAGTAGTCGGAAAAAATCTCCGGCGAACCACGGGCCTTAAATCTGCATTCTCTACATTTCTGCAATTTTTTGTTTACTTCAAGTTTTCGTACAATTTTTCAAACGAAAACTTAAATCAGTTCATAATATTTGTAGATTCGGCGATTAATCGGTCCAACAAGTGGTATCGGAGCCTGGTTGCTCGGGTCTACTGATTTTCCTACTGATTTCGCAAGATCTTGAAGCTGGAAGCTTAGATTTATATATTGCAGCACCTGATCTGTTTAGATCTGAAGGATCTGTTACTGTTTTTGTACAGTACACGCGAGTCTAATACTCTATTTTTGTGTGTAGGTGTTGATCGGACTTGACAGCACAGAACTACAAGATCTTTGGTGAAAATATATCAGTGGTTATAGTACTGTTTTCAGTCGATATCTTTGTGTGGAGATCTGGTGTTCTGGATCTAGGTGGAGTTGAAATTGCATGCTCTGTTTTTCTAACTCATTTGTTTAGAAAGAAGAAAAAATTTGGGCATTGCACACACTTTCATTAAATTTTTTGCAGGTTCTTTGCATTCACTATTAGGTGATAAAATCTGTCCTGCATTGCATGAAAAGGTTTCTGTAGTTTTGTATCCATTGGAACTCAACATCGTTCTCTGTTTGTGAAACATTCTGTTTTATAAAAACCAACAAGAAAATTGGTTGTGTTGCATGCATTAGAGTTGCAGAATTTCACAATACTATTTTATCAGTTCGGTTATTGCAGCATTAAGTCATAGAAATTGATATTATATTATCACCTGCAGGTCTTTTATTTGTTACCATCCAGTTATTTTACAATAGTCGTGAAAATTGTCTATTGGAGAATTAGGAAATAATTTTGGAGTTGCAAGTATCTTGCATGCTATTTAGATAAGAAAGCCATTCATACGGAAAACAACTTGTTTTTAAATTTAGATCATTGAAATTTTAGCTACTAAATAACTGTCTTCCGCTGCACAACTTCGTGAATATAGGAAACAATTTGTTTCCCTTATCTGAAATTTTGAAAAATCAGTAGCACTGTCCTGAAATAATCAGTGTCTCAATATAAGTAATCTGTGAAAGGTTTATTTGGGGTTTCTACATTTTATCCGAAAATCCAAGTTACTCTGACCTTCTTGAATAAGTTGACAGGTTACTCCCTGAGTGACCAACCGGTGATTGAAGGAAAAAGTCAAAAATAATTGGACTGAGACCTTGTACAAAACAGGTCTCTAGTAAGTATTACTGTTAACTCATTTTCTGCACTTAACTGTATTGTGCTTGTAGCACACTAAAAGATATTTGTTGGTTGGGATTTGAAAATCTATTGCGTATATAATTGTTTAAGTGTAGAGCTTGCTGCTAGTCTTTGATATATGCTCTGACTTATATGCTGGTTGTTGTTTTGAGACCACAATATATTCTGTTTTGAGTTAGAAAACTTTGAGGGACATTCTGATTTTTTGTTTCAAGTCTCTAAAAGTATTTATTTTTCGAAAATTCAGGTTTTGATTTGTGCTCAAGTAATAGAGGTTACTTCTTTTGAATCTGTTTGTTTTTTAAGCATGGCTACACAAATAAATATTGGTATGTTTGATGGGCAAGGTGATTTTATTAGTTGGAGTAAGCGAATGAGAGCTATTTTATCTCATAATAAAGTGTCTATTGCTTTAGAAAAAGATGAAAATAAGTGGAGAAAAGATCAATTAGAAAGGAAGTTAGAGATTGATGAGGAAGCTTGTAGTTTGATGATTTTAAATTTGTCTGA
>JAOYMZ010000405.1:0-10150 GCA_025802335.1 Pinguicula primuliflora | reverse complement strand
CCCCCCTTCATCCCACCTCCGCCTATGTGGCACACCCACATCCACTTGTTTAAACAACACCCAACAATACCCAACAAAACAAGTGGATGTGGGTGTGCCACATAGACGGAGGTGGGATGGAGGTGGGATAAGGGGGGTGGGGTATAGCAATTTTCTAAAAAAACGATACTCACTGGCACCATGCAACCTCACAATGTGGTTGACATACTCAGTGGCCAACTGGTTCATACTGTCGGTAAGGACAATAGGCAAGAAATGCACGCACTTTGTGAGACGATCCACAATCACCCATATGGTGTCATGTCTTTGCACCGATCGAGGTATCCCCAACACAAAATCCATGGTAATGTGTTCCCACTTCCAAAGAAGTATCTCCAAAGGCTGCAATTCTCCCCCAAGCTTTTTATGTTCTGCTATTATTTGTTGGCAGGTTAGACACCTAGCTATAAATTCTGCTACCTCACGCCTCAGATTTGGCCACCAATACGTCTTCCTAAGATCATGATACATCTTTGTGACCCCGAGATGCATGCTAGTACGTGATCGGTGCGCTACCTTTAAAATTTCTTCCTTCAGATCAGATTCCTTTGAGACCCACAATCTCACAAATTTTAATACACGACTGTCTGCAGTGACTAAGTGGTCAGCGTCTTTCCTGGTGGTTACCTTCAAAGCACGTTAGATGGTGACATCCCTCTGTTGAGCTTCATGTATCCTCTAGTAAGCTAGGTTCCGAATACAGAGCCACCAACTGGGTAGATATGGAATCCACTACCTCCACATCCAGTCCCTTCCACTCTTGTGCCAGCGCAGGTGGCATGGTGGCTGCTCCCATCCTGCAAAGTGCATCGGCAACCCAGTTATCCTTATCCGAGTGATACTGAATGTCAATGTCATAATCATTGATTAATTCCATCTACCTCTGTTGGTGCATGTTGAGCTTCTTTTGAGTGTAGTGTAAACTCTTGTGGTCAGTGAAATGGTGCACCTTGACCCATACAGGTAATGCCTCTAAATCTTCAGTGCATACACTACTGCGTAAATAATATAATCAACTCCCTCCTTTGGTAGGGTCAAGACCGGAGCCGAGGACAGTATCCTCTTTAGCTCTTCAAATCCTTGAGCACATAAGGTATCCCACTGAAATTTGGTCCCCTTTTTTGTGAGCCTAGTGAGCTGCCTTGACATTTGGAGAAGCCCTCAATGAATTTCCAATAATAACCTGCTAGACCCAAGAAACTGCGAATCTCTCCCACATTCTTCGGTTCTGGCCAAGCTGTAATGGTTTCAATCTTACTCGGGTCCACTGTAACACCCTTTGCCGATATCACATGTCCTAGAAATGCTACTTTTGATATCCAAAATTCATACTTCAAAAATTTAGCATACAATGCTTCATCACAAAGTCGTGTTAGTACGCCTCTTAAATGTTGTGCATGAGCCTCTGCATCTGCAGAATAAATCAAGATATCATGAATAAAGACCACCACGAACTTCTCAAGGTAAGGGTGAAATACGCTGTTCATCAAATTCATAAACACGGCAGGGGCGTTGGTTAAGCCGAATGGCATAACGATGAACTCATAGTGTACATAAAGTGTCCGGAATGCAGTCTTACATACATCTTCATCCTTCACCCTTATCTGATAATACCCAGATCTCAGATCTATCTTAGAGAAGATACTCGCGCTAGCCAGTTGATCAAATAGGTCATCAATCTGGGGTAACGGATGTTGATTATGAATGGTAACCTTGTTAAGTTCACAGTAATCGATATATAGTCTCATACTTCAATCTTTCTTTCGCACAAATAAGACTTGCGCACCCCATGGTGAAACACTCAGGCAAATCTATTCCCAATTCAATAGTTTCTGCAGTTGCACCTTCAATTCTGCCAACTCCTTGGAACCCATGCGGTAAGGGGACTTAGACACCGATGTCGCCCCAGGAATAAGGTTGATCCCAAAGTCTACTTCCCAATCAGGAGGTGGATGAGGCAGTTCCACTAGGAACACGTCTGAGAATTCCTGTACCACAGATATATCTTCCAACTTCTTTTCTTGTCCTAGGGTACTGACTATAAAGGCCAAGTATGTGTCATGTTCCTGTTACACCAACCGCCATGCCTATACGACTGACAGTAATTCCATGTGAGTATTCCTCGGTCCACCCTGGTTACCATAATAAGAGAACGACAACTCCTCAGATGGTTGAAACAATATACTCTTGTTCCGACAATCAATCTGTGCATAGTTGGTAGCCAACCAGTCCATCCCAAGAATGAGGTCGAACTCTTGGATATCCAAAATAGTAAAATCAAACTAGATCACCCGACCTCCAGGTGTAATTGGATACTTTGTATGTAAAGATACGTAAAATTCTAACCTTATGATTTTAAGTTCTCATTGTAACCACTATTTTACGTTAATGGTCATAGCTTTCATATGTGTAATTAGCTAGGTTTACTGTGTAACTATCTAATAATTTCCTCATTAGGGGGAGTATATATATTAGAATAAAATTTGGGGCTAGGAACTAAAACCGGAGTGGGCCACAAGAAATATTATCTGGGCCGAGCAAAGGAAATAGATCCACACCACTTGAATAGATAAAACAGTTGTGAAGGAGCCACTGTCCCTTTTGAGAAAATCCAGCCACTAGATATCCTTGCATGAAATTCTTTGTGCGAAATTCTTGCGGAATGTAAGCCACGAAGATCTCCACTCAGGCACGAACCCACGATGACAAACCAAATTATACCCTAAGCTGTGTATAAATAAGAGTAATGGCAAGGAAGAGATCACCATTATTGAATACGTGAGCAAGGAAAAGGTTTACTTGAGTCTGTAATTTCAGAGGCGGGAACAAGATTCTTGATTGTAAGTATATGGATACGAAGATGGAAGCGGATTGGATTGGGATTTTGGGTTTTTGATTTTTTTTGCAATAGCTCATTTGGCCTAAGTTTCTTCAATTCTCTTGAATCTTAGGGGTTTCTTCAATTTTCTTGAATCCTGTTATGACAATCCTTTTCTTGGGATCAGCTTCTCTCCTTGGAGCAGAAACATTTGGAGCAGTCATAGCCTTCATTCTTCTGCATTTTGCTGTTCGAGGAAGGATGATTTCACTAAAAAGCAGTAGATTCAACGTGGAACACTGAAAAAAAGGGTTTCATGTGCTAGTCAGTGATTAAGCTATGCTTGGTGAAAATGCGGTACATATCTGTAGATGATTCATGTTTCTAGGATTTTGCACAAATTAAACCTTTCGGCTTTCAAATTGTTTTAAAGGGAAGTAGGAAGTAGTGAACTCAAATTATTTTTAGCTTAAATTGGGTGGGAACGGGATTTGAGTGTTTATGAAATTGAGTGTTCCTTTTGATTTTGAAAAAATAAGTGTCAGTTAGCTGTAATTTTTTTGCGAACAGTGGCTGATGGTATGGTCAGAAGCAATAAGATTTGGCATAAGCCGTGTTGAGCTCGAAGCTATGTAATTGGGGATTCCAGCCCCATCTTGGCGACTTTGAATCGATTTGTGTTGATCTTGAAACTCGGGCGTGATAAGTCATCGTATAATGGTGTGCTTTGTGAAGTGGAGAATTGGGAAGTTAGGGTTGGTGGTTTCGTAATTGTGGTTGCAGGTTTGGGTGCATTACTGGTTGAGTTTAGCTACATAACTGAATAGCCTGCTAGGGACTGTGTTGTTTGTTTCATTTCAAATGCTAAAACTCTTTTAAATCCTGCATTTACATTCAAGTTTTAAAACCTTATGCTAAGTTTTTATATCTATCTACTTGCTGAGCTTTAAGCTCACGGGTGTCGTATTTTGCATCCCTTACTTTCAGATGTAAAGCAAGTCTAAGCAAGCCGCATGAAGAGGAGTTGAGTTGGTTTTATTTCTTAAGATAATTACACTTATGTAGTGACTCCAGAGGATGTGTTTACCCTCTTACTATGCTACTCTTTCTTGTTTTCATGTAGAGGATGGACCTCCTTAGAAATCATGCACGATTATGCGTTATGTTATCACATTTTGCTGAATTTATATTATGACCCTTGGCTGGGAATTTTGGGTATGTTCCATTGTAACCCTGTAGTGGTCAGTGTGGTTTTCCTCATCAGAGTAGATACCAAACAATGCACTAACAATGATACTACTGTTGCGTGCACCTTCTCAACTAATTGCTCGGAGATAAAGGACCGAGTGGCCCCATTATCAAACAATGTTTATGCCATATTGTTGAACACATTCAAGTTTCCTGACACCTAACATTCACAAATAAAAAGTCATAATCGCTATCCAACACTATTATTCCCCCTATTTAACCCCTCCTACCTCCAATCCACCCCACCCAAAACATAATACACGACAGAAAGCTGTGAAAGTTATCTGCTATGACATCCTCCAGCTCGTCTACTTGCTCGTGCATAACCGCAAACACTCTGGCTCGTGCAGGCAGAGGTTGGGTCTTGATGGCACAAAACGCTAGGATGGAGCATGTGTGGCCCTAGAAGGGCAATAGGCCTGTCCATGCCCTCTCTCTATGCACACATAACAGGTTTTGTCCCTCTAGTACCCGGGCGGCACCCCTGGTCGTTCCCTAACGGGTGGTGGTGGGAGTAGAAGCATAGGGGGGTGACGGGGAGGTAGGGCAGAGGATGAGGCCCGCTAAAAATTAGTGTATCGAGCTCTCTTAAGGTCACCTTCCTGTCGCACCAGCTCCGATTCCACACGAACCACCGCATCCAATAACACTTCGAATCGATCAGTAATCACATTGTTAAGAGCAACACGGAATGGACCTTGCAAGCCCTATACGAACCTAGGCATCTTCAGTTCGGGATCGTTCATAGTCGAAAGAGTATACTGTCCCAGATCATGGAATTGTGCATTGTACTCTAGCACGGACTGTCCTACCAGCTGCACCAATTCGCAAAGGCCCACCTTTCTTGAGTTCTCCAAGCCAGGGGTATATAATATTGTCGAAAGATGTCGCAGAACTTCTTCCAAGTGAGTGGGCCCTGAGCGGTCAAACCCGGAACCGCACTCCTCCACCAATGGACTACACTCCCACCTAGGTGAAATGCACCTACATCCACCATAAGCTCCTTTGGGGTCTCACATGCCTGCATCTTCCTTTCAATCTCCAATAGCCAATTCGCAGCATCTTCAGGACCCTTTTTTGCACAGAAGGCAATAGTTCTCATCTTATGCATGGCCTCCTGCTTCACTCTCAACTTACCTTGAAAAACTTGCCTAACTGGTGCCACGACAACTGGCACGTCCCCCATCAGCGGTGGCATGGTCATCCCCAATGCAAACGCCGATGCCATAGCGGTAATCATACGTAAGGTCTCTGCAGGCAGGGCAACTTGCACAAGTGGGGGCAGAACTGCTGCCTCTCCACGTAGTATTGTTGTTTCCACATTTGGGGAGGAATAGACACTTGCCCCCGCAGCGGGCACAGGAACCTCGTCTGCAGCAGTTTGTGATCTCTTCCTTCGCCTACCCACTATCTCCTGTGATATAAGAGATAAACATGCTTACTACCAGCATTATCATCAGTACCATAACCCAACAAAATTTAGCTAAACCTGATTCTGATGCCACTTGTAACGAACTCAATTCTATAATGTTAAAATTGAAATTGTTATGCAGTATAACCTTATGACTAGGCTATACCCAGGCCCATCACGACGAATTTACATATAAATTTTGAGTATCATTGGACGAAAATAGCTACAAATATTATCTAGGAACGGTAATAAAGGAGTCTAGCATAGAACGTCCACGATATCATCAATCTTTTCTTCAAACAGTATTTTCTTCATCTATCCCTTTTCTTCATTTGTGTACGCTCTTAGAATGTATGCGTTAAAAACTGGGAGCGTTTTGTTATTTGGCTTAATCTTAGCGTTCAGCGACGAACAACAATTGGAGCTGAGTTGTATTTGTGAAGTGGATCGTCCAACGTCATCTTGAAGGTAATTAGCTACAATTTTGATGTGGGAAGCCTATTTCTTCTTCGCTCAATTTTTTTTTTTAATTTTTGTTCAATGCTGTTAATTGTTTGATATTCCATGATTCTTGAAGGTACGAGATCTGCTATTTTGATGTGAGAAATCTATTTCTTCTTAATTTTTTGTTCCGTTTGTTGAATTTGTCACCTTAATTTGCCCTATTTCCGTTGCATAGGAGTATGAAAAAGATGAAAGTAATATGTCAACAAAAATATGTGAATCGAATTCCTGACAAGAGATTGGAACGTCTGAGCAAGCCAGATGAAGGAGAGAAAACATGAATGCGAAGAGGAATGAGAAAAATCTCACACCGATTCCACAATCAAAATGCTGGGCTGGTGACTTCTATAAAATATTGAGATTGTGCCTAGATACCATACTTCGATGACGGGTCACAATAATAATAAAAAAATCAATTCAATATTTTTTCGAGCCTAACCCATTATACTTGGGTTGGACCCGTCGTCTGGACTCACCGATATATAGGTCCGCCCTTGCGCGTGACCAAGTCACAACCTCATTGGGCCAGGGTCTTGCTTGGCCCACATTCCACATATTTGTGGATTAAAAAGGGTTGGCCTATGAAATTAAAAAAAAAGTCCTCCTCATGACCAAATTTCAATATAACTTATAAAACAAAATTAAAATTGTCTGTACCTCACATTCCTCCCTAACTTCCTCATCAGCAAATACTCTATCTCTTCCAACCATTACATCACCATCCCTCACATATTTAGAGCCTTCTAGTCTCTTCCAAAGCTCCTCCATTTCCTCCAACATTATACCCCCAACCCCCACTTGCCAAATAAAGCTTTATTAAAATCATTCGACCTTCTTATACCTAATCCCCCTATCTATAGGTTGACAAATCCTATCACATGAAACCTAGACCACTCTTTTCTTTTCATCTCTCCCTCCCAAATAAGGTTCAACATATGGATTCAATTTTATTTAGGACAACTTTGGGTGCTAGAAACATAGAAAAATAGTATGTAGGTAGTAAGGATAAGACTGAATTAATGAGCACAATTCGGCCAACAATAGAGAGATTCCTATTCACCCAACTCCCACATGCTTTCTCAAATTTGTCGACCACCGATTTCCATGTTATCTTTTTCTTCTCATTTGCACCTATTGGCAGACCAAGATAGGTATATGGTATTTCCCCCACCCTACAATTAAAAAAAGTGGCCATTTCATTCCTCCATGTCATACCCCATCAGACAGTTGTTCAAGAAGTTTATTTACAACCGAATCGAATCCAAGTAACTCCTATTGGCAGACCAAGATAGGTATGTGGTATTTCCCTCAAAGCATCTCAGTACAATTGAATCCAAGTAACTCAACTGATGAGATGGGTATCTCCCAATGTTGAGGTCTATGATTCGATACCTTTACCTATAAAAAAGCATCTCAGTACCATTTTGAAGACCTTGATATTCCTCCATGATCCTTTCCCAAACAGAATTACATAGTCTGCAAATTGGAGGCGAGACATTTTAATATTGTTTCTGTCCACTTCAATTGGATCCATTATCCCCCCTTCCACTGCCTTTCTCATCATCCAATCTAACCCTTCAGCAACTATTAAGAATAGAAATGGGGACATTGGGTCCCCTTGCCTCAACCCTCTTTCTGTCCTGAACTCCCTATGTTGACTTCCATTTATTAAAATTGAAGTAGAGGCTGACTCCTAACATTCTTTTATCCATCTCCTCCAGTTAGCAAGAAAATCCCAAGTTTTCCTCCATGTTATCCAAGAAATTCCAACTTACCGAATCATATACTTTCTCAAAATCCATCTTCAGCACCACAGCAGCCCTTTTTGTACTTTACACCTCGTTGACCACCTCATTAGTACATAGAATCCCATCCAATATTTATCTTCCCTCAATGAAGGCAGTTTGATTCCCTGAAATTACATTCTCCTTGCCCATTTTAATCAACTCGCCAATACTTTTGTCATAATCTTATACATACTTTCCACCAAAGTAATTGTCCTATATTCTTGTACCACCTGCGGAAATCCCTTCTTAGCTATCAGTACAATGTGAGTTGAGTTCCCATCTCTCATTCTCTTGCTATTCACATGAAATTCTGCCAACATCTGCATAATCTCATCCTTCATCACTGATAAGAATTTCTTGATGAAATTAAAATTTATCCCATCCGGTCCCAGACCTTTTCTCCCTTCACACATCCTTATTGCCTCCAAAATTACCTGTTCAGAGAATGGTCTAATCAGATATTCCCCCACCTCTTCACTGAATTTTCTTCTATTCCCACATTCTAGTCTTGGTCTGTTTTTATTCGGCTCATTAAACCTCTCTTCAAAGGCCCAGCCTGAAACATTCCTTCACCTGATTATGTGTATCCACCCATCCTGTTCCATCCCTCACCCCACTAATGTTGTCTGTTGCCCTATTTCTTTGGACATAGTTGTGATAGAAATATGAATTTTCATCCCCTGATTGTGACCACAACATTCTTGACTTGTGATATAATGTACTCTTTATCTCTTTTTGAAACTCCCTAATCTCATTCTGTAGTCTCACATACTCATCCCTCTCATATCCTGAAATTGACCCCTTTCAGCTTTCCACTCTAACACCCCCAGTTTCTCCTTCAGCCTCTTAACCCTATCTTCAAGTCTTGATTTTTTCTCCTTGTTCCACCTTCTGACTTCATCTCTTAATACCTTCAGTTTTCATTCAAACATAATCCCATATACTCTTCAATCCTTGTCTCCTCCTATGTCTTCTCTACCAACTCCACAAACTCATTGTCTTCTAACCAGTAATCCAACATTCTTAGAGGTGTCACTCCACAATCCACCATTTTGTCTGACAATAGGACTGGGCAGTTATCTGAATCTTGTCTCGGTAAGCCTTCCTAGATCAATTGTGAAGCTCCCAGCATCCGTTACTCATTCAACATAACCCTATCTAGGCGACTCATATACCCTAATGTCGGTCTATACCAGGTGTACCTACATTTGATCATAGGAATATCAATCAATTTGCTCTGGTTCACAAAGTCATTAAAATCCTGCATTTCCTCCACATTACATTCTGTCAACCCTCTTCTCTCTTCCTCTTTCAGCACTGCATCAAAATCTCCGAACACACACCATCTATTCTCTGCATTTCTCTCCATTATCTCTATAATCTTCTCCCATTGGCTCTTTTCCCCTTCATATCTCTTTCCCCATAAACATTTAACAATTGCATATCACTATCAATATCTTGCCACCTTCCTTTCACTACAAACACACCTTCTTCATCCCATATCTCTGTTCTCTGAAATTTACTTTTGGACCAGATGCACAAGAAGCCTCCAGACGCCCAATTTGATCCCCTATATGCCCAATCAAAATTGTCTTCATACCACACTGCTTGAAAAAACTATGTGCTTATCCCTTCTTTTCTTGTCTCCTGTATACCTACAAACTCCACTCTTTTTTCCTTCAGTAATTTCCTTATCTTCATTCTTTTTTGTTCCCCCAGACACTCACATTCATGCTTAATATCCTCATTCTTCAACAACTTTATCCTCCTCCTCCCTCTGTCTACCTTGGTTCACAACCTCGTTTATGTCTCTTAACTCCATATTTTGTAATTCTGCCACCACTGTCTCTTCCTCTCCTAAATTCAATCCCATGCTCTCTTCCCCATACGTAATATCTCTTCCGCCTCTTCTCTTAAGTGCCTACTGTTTCTCGCCACGATGTTATGTTATTCATAATAGAACTCCAAAAGGTATACATATTTTTGCAATGCCTCCTTTTTAGGCATATCTATAGATGCTCTTGATAATCGATATAGCTTTAATGCAATGTATTTCAAATTTGATGATTGTTTATATTTAATGAGAGTTATCTAGTGACATTAATTTAAATTATATTATCAATGAATTTTATAATAGAATTGCTTGATATATTTAAATATTTTAGTATTTAATTATATAATGAGATTGTTAGGTTTGTTTATACTATATACTTTTAAATATTTAATTATATTAGGTTTGTTTTAAATACTATATACTTTTAAACTAACCTCTCCTGCAGGAACCCTGGTACTAGATGAAGCAAATAAGGATGCCCAAAAATCATGGGAACTAGCAAAGGAACT
>JAOYMZ010000404.1:0-10150 GCA_025802335.1 Pinguicula primuliflora | reverse complement strand
TCTAAATAAACTTAGCTCATGCTATAAGCATGAGCTAATACAACCGATAAACTACAAGAAGAGCAGCCCATAGCAGCTACAGAAGTTGCTGATGCAGACAGCTTCCCCTACCTCCTCGGGTTTCTTCCGATGAAGATGAATTTTTTGGTATTGCCTCCCTTGAGATAAAATTCAGACCTCTGCTTCAAAGTGAAACTATTCCAATGTATAAGCCCTGGAAGGTGTGAGTTTACACCCAGGTCCCTCGGATATGTGCTGAACAACCGAAATGTTGAAGGGTACCACTGTCTTTCTCAGTCACAGGTGCACTGATTGCTGACGTTGCATCTAGAATGTTCTCTTAGAGGGCTCAAATGGCAATGCACCCTGAATGTAACTGGAAGAGGGATGGCCTAGGTATATTGTGGCAAAATCTCAAATTTATCCCTGCAGCCGTTTAGACGTTGTGCACCAATATGTGGACAGATGTGTAATTGACTGCACTTCAGCTAACAGAATCAGTATCTTCCATTATATCTTCTTGTGGCTGCTGATTCTGGCTGTGAGTCCTATTTGAAGCATACTTCTTGACATAGCTCGTGGTAAAATTTTAGAATTATCCTCCCAGCCAAGTGAGAGATATGATTTTTGCAAGGTCACTGCAGTCATTCCTCAATTTTTGCCAAAAATGGCAAAGTTGCTTTTTACCAACTTTTGGCTCTTTCTTTTTTCGGATAATGGTCCCCTCCTTGCTGTTGTGGCTTGATCAGGTGCACTTGTGCCATCCCAGGTTGCATCACACATTGATACATCATTTGGACCTTCAAAATGTACACATTCAAGCATCCTAGGTCCGGTTTTGCACCTTTGAACAACAACTCTTCCATTCTGCACACAATCTTATATTTGGCACTTCAGCTTGCATTTTGTTGATTCTCTGGTCCAGAATTGTGTTTCCTCTTCATATGGCCTGGCTCATATCATCTATGGTTGTGCCTTGGACCTCTGCATTATGCACAAACACACGGTTCATGTGCACACTTGCCAATTTCCTTCTCCTTTGCAAAAAATGTGTAGATTCTGCATATAGCTCCGGAGTTGCTGATTTTCTGGCACCAGGATGAAGCTGCAACTTGATCTTTCATGGCTCAACCCAGTCTGGAGTGTGCCTTGCCAATCCCTTCTGCTCTAAGGCTCGTAGGATGGCTGAATCAATCAGTTTGGCACAAACCATGGCCTTGAGAAAACACATGCTCCAGATTTGTGCAGAATATACTCTAGAATGTGTCTGCATATATTCCAGCGCATCTGTTGATATTTGGCTCCAAGATGAGGTTGCACACTTCTATAAAAATTGCTTGCTTTATTCCAAGGTGTGCATAGATGATTTTTGATGCTCAGGAACTCAACAAATGGCCAAGATCAGTCACTTTGGCACTCAAACCGTGGCCTTGATCTTGCTGCTGATCTGGTTTGCACAAAATGCATTTGATATTGCAGGATTCCTTCATAAAATCCGTGTTTCTCAACAGATTGTTGAATTTGATCTCTTATCCTGCATTTATACAATTAAGCACTAAATGAGGTGCAAAAATAGGTGTTTAGGTAAATAAATCAATGAAAACACATGTGAAATGAGCCAATAAAATGCATATAAAATAGGCTCATCAGTCGTGTAAGAACACTAATTGCCTCCATACATGGCCACAAGGATAATCGCTGGTTCATTTCTGGGGTAATCAAATAAGGAATAGTTCCCATAAGATGAGAAGACATTGTAATCTCTTCAGCTTGTATCAGGTGAGAGTAGTGGGCAACCAGCAGATTAGGCAAGTTAGATAATGGAACAATATTACTGATGTGTGTAAAGTGCAAGTGTACACTGTCAAGTAATAATACAATGCAATGAGCAAGGGTCAGATCCATGGGAGGAATTCATCTCATATGAAGTTCAGTTCAGTAGCTATCAAAGTAACCCAAGATTCAGGAGTGCATATCTAACAACGTACTAATTAGAATTGAGCAAACAAAAATTCCTAGAAAAGCTAGGCAAGTATAGATCAATTGTTGTTAAGACACTTAATCAAACTCTCAACACACACGGAGATAATTCACAGAATATAGAAGCAACTCAGGGCTTCGGTTTTTTTCTTTGCCAAAACACTGTTAACTGTCTTAATTTACCAATGACTACTATTTTGCTTGTTTTAAAACCACAGAACCCTGTATGATTAGTCCTGTTTTACGAGGTACTTCTCATTTCTTCCAACATAGAGGTAGGTTAGGGGTAATACCCCAAGGACGGCCAATTAGAGAATATCAACAGTCGTGTTCTTTAGATATGGCACCACATGCTAGGGGTAATACTCCAAGGGTGACAGTGTGATTTATGCTATTGTAGAATACATACACTTATATGGTTGTAGTGAGTGTGAACCACCTAAATGAGCCTAAATATTCCGGCTGAATTACTCAAGCTATTAAACCAGCATAAGCCATTTCAAATGAAGCAAAAACTTAATCAAAGGTGCATAAAAGACTTATTAATCAAACATTGTTTAGGCTCAACTCAACCGAGCCCTAAGTCTACAAAGTTAGCTCATGCTAGAAGCATGAGCTGAAATGAACAGAAAAGTGCAGCAACAGCTCAGATCCATGGACCTCCTCTTTGCAGATTCGGCAAGAACTAGTTGCTGGTATTTTTGCCTTCTCGTGCTTTTGGTGGCCTCCAAAGTGCATCCCATATGAATGAAAGTTGTTCTTGTCCTTTAGGGCTTCGTCCTTGTGCAATTTTAGAGTTGCCCCTTCAGCCGTTTGCAAGATATGAATTTTTGTAGGGGCTGTTCAGTCTTTGATGGTTCAGTTGGACATGTATCAGCAGATGGGTGCCAAAGTTGACCCTCCCAAGTCCAGATGCAGGTGGCATGTAAAGCTTAATTGTATAGGAGTTTTTGGACCACCTTCTGGTAAAAGGGAAGATTTAACCTTGCAGCCGTTTGAAATATATGCAGCCATCTAGGGGCTGATCAGTCTTTGTACAAGCACTGTGCATGATTTGCTCAAGTCCTTCCATAATGTATCAGGGCAACCTTTTTTCTTTGTATAGTCTTTAGTGAACTTGTATATAAGCTTTTGAACTTTGTATCTGTGAATTTACAGCCTCTCCCTTTACATTAGTCCAAAGCTGTGCACATTGAAAGGTTGCAAATGTCATTTCTCTCCCTTTTCCTGATTTGGCGAAACTGCTTTTTGTCCTTGCTGATTTTCTTGTTGGATTTGGGCTCTTGTGGTCCCCTTTTTTTTCTGGCTCCAAGTTTTTATATCACACGAGCAGATGTTGCACAAATCCTTGGACTATAATGTTGGACTTGTACAGCCAAATCAGTGATGTGCAGCTCGGCAACCATGGAGTGTATAGATCACTTTCTCATCTGCTTACTTGCCAGAATATAGGAGCATTAGCTCCCGAGACTTTCTGCAATCTTTCTAGACATCATTGACATAGAAAACTTGCCCGGTTTCATCCAGATCCTTACTGGAAGACATAAACACCAGCTTTTGATCGATTTATCTGATAAGTTGCTGCTATTTGTGCAGTATCACACCAAATTCTGGTTTCGGTCTATCAATCCTGTTTCAACACAATTGTGCACTAAATAAGGATAAATGAGATGTTTGAAGCATAATATGATAGAAAATGAAAAGGTAAATACGTGTAAAACACGATATGAATTTTGCTTATCAAACTTCCCCCACTAAAACATTAATTGCCCTCAAGCAAGAAAAAACAGTTAAGATTGTAAAAACCAGAACAAGACAGTGTGTGGAATGCAACAATTGTGTTCATGTAGTGCAAGTGCAGACTCAAATGAGGGTGTAATCGTTTGAATAAAACCAGTTAGGGGTTAGGTGCACCATTCTGTCAGCTTGGTTCTTTCTTCACTAGCAACTGTAAGTGTGTTCCATTTTAAATCAAGATCTTGCTTTTCTAGGGACTAACAAAACCCCTCATCCTCTTACCACAATCCTGGTGCAAAAGCTGTCATAGCAATCTCAAGCCAAGCCTCAACTACATCTCGCTCAAATGGGGGTCAGTGTAGGATAAAGCTCCTCTCTTTGATGGAGTTTGAACAAAATGTAATGGCCTCTCCATTTGGCTTAAATGAACTGTGGACAGTATTTTAATGTCAACTCTTGATAAGGGATAAGGTTGACCGATTGCTAGCCCATTTCTTCTTATTTCTCAGCTTCAGTTTTCTCCAGCTCAGATTTCTTAGAGCTCACTGCAATTCTTGCATCCAGTTTGCTGATATGTAGCAGTTGATTCTAAATTTGCTCCAGAATAATTTTCCATTGTACTTTTGGTACTCAGGCCTCGTCTTGATGCTCAAAGGGGGGATTTAATGGATTTTGTGGCAGCTTTGATGCACCCCTAATCTTTGGTTACAAGGTGTTGAGTCATTTGAAAAATTTGTGTTCTGTTTTCTGCTAAGTGCTGGTGTATCAGCAACTTGGTGAGCTTTTCTTCGAGCCATTCTTCCTTGAATTTGAGGACAGTAGCTAGTTTATCAGATCTCCTCATCTAGAATCAACTAAAAATCTATATCACTCCCTTCCCTCATTCAAAATTATGAACACTCAGCTTCGGATACACTAATTAGTATTTTGCACCCTCTCCTTCAAACCTATGAAGAGTTTCAGTTTGTGTCCACTAAATATGAAAACTAGATCACATGCCAAAAATATAAGCATGCATAACTCAGCATTTTACCAGTCTCAGTAAAGATGAGCACAAAGTTCAAAAATTTCGAGAATTTTTCCCTAAACCATGCATCAGATGCAGAACAAGTACTAATCACCAAAATGTGCTACCAAACTCCTACCCCACACTTAAAATCTCACTTGTCCCCAAGTGAAGGTGTAAGAAATAGAATTCATAGAATTATGCAGCAGATGAGCATGAAAAAGTACAACCTTGTGCACAGATGCACAGCTTTTTACTCCAATACATATTTCTTATATCAGCAACCTCCTAGAAGCTTTTTCTAATATTCCTGGCTTACTAACTGCAAAAATCTTCAAAAATACTTAGAAAACTTAAAATAAAACTAGAAAGCAGTAATATACTTGACTTGGGTTGCCTCCCAAAAAGCTTTGGGTTTAAGGTCTCCAGATGGACCTTTTTCTGCTGGTTCACTCCTTGAAATGCACCAGCTCAGTGACTTCTTCAAAATCAGTAGGTGAAGTGTACAGCTTAGCTCTATGTCCACTCACTTTGAAAATCCCCCCTTGCTCATCTTTCAATTCCAAAAATCCATAGGGTGAGACTCGAACTATCTCATAAGGACTAGACTACTAGATTTTGAGTTTTCCCAGCAGAATTTCAATCTTGAATGGAACACCAGCACCTGCTGTCCCACAGAAAATGTTCTTGCCTTAATCCTGCTGTTATGGAGGAGCGTAGTCTTTTCCTTATAAATTCTAGTGCTCTCATAAGCATCATATCTCAGTTCCTCCAATTGTGCCAGCTGAACCATCCTCTTTTCTCCTGCTTCTGCTAGCTGAACCATCCTCTTTTCTCCTGCTTCTGCCAGCTGAACCATCCTCTTCTCTCCTGCTTCTACCAAATCAAAGTTCAGGTGTTTGATGGCCCAAAAAGCTTTATGCTCTAGCTCAACTGGCAAATGACAAGGTTTCCCATAAACCAACTTGAAAGGAGAGGGGTGTCAATGGGAGTTTTATAAGTAGTCCTATACGCCCAGAGTGCATCAGATAGCCTCATGGCCCAATCCTTGCTTGAAATTACAACTGTCTTCTGCATAATATGCTTGATCTCATGATTTGAAAGTTCAGCTTGTCCATTTTTTTGAGGATGATACGGGAGAGACACCTTGTGTTTCATTCCATACTTGCTAAGCAGATTTTCAAACAACTTGTTGCAGAAATGGGAACCTCCATCACTGATGATGCACCTAGGAGTTCCAAATCTTGCGAAAATATTCTACTTCAGGAATTTATGACCACAACAGCAAGAATTGTAGCAGTTGCAGTTGCTTCTACCTATTTTGAAACATAATCCACAGCTACGAGAATATGTAGTTGCCCCTGTCTAGGAACAAATGGTCCCATAAAGTCTATTCCTCATACATCAAACAATTCAACTTCCAAAACTCCGATGAGCATCGTGTCGGACTGGGATTCGAGGTTCATGTTGAGATTTAGGCAAAGCTTATAGTAAGCGCTCGGCATGACCCTCAGGCCTAGTACCGCTTGTCATCCTCAAACTGACGGGCAATCAGATAGGACAATAAAAACTTTGGAGGATAAGTTGAGGGCCTATATCTTAAACTTCAAAGGGCGGTGGGCAGATATCCTACCACTAGCCGAGTTTGCATACAACAACAGTTACCATGCAAGTTTAGGCATGGCGCCCTATGAAGCCTTGTATGGCTGTCGGTGCCGATCACCATCTTATTGGGATGAAGTGGGAGAATGTATGATTACTGGTCTAGAGATGGTGCACTTAGGGAAAGAGAAGGTCAAGGTTGTAAAAGAAAATTTAAAAAGGGAACAAGATCGACAGAAGAGCTGGGCAGACTTGAGAAGACGACCAATCACCTTCCGGGTAGGGGACAACGTATACCTTAAAGTTTCTCCCACTAAAGGTGTTAATCGTTTTGGCAAAGGAGGTAAATTGGCACCGAGATTTATAGGGCTGTATGAAGTACTGGCAAAGGTGGGAAAAGTGTCCTACCAACTAGTTCTACCACCAAGTGTGGCCAAGGTGCATGATGTGTTCCACGTGTTGCAACTTCGACGGTATGTCGGTGACCTAAGCCATGTACACGAGGTGGAAAACTTTCCCATTACCGAAGAGTTGAGGCAGGTGGAACAGCCGGTGAGGATAGTCAATTCTAATATAGTCAATCTATGAACTTGTCAAATTCCTTATGTTAAGGTGCAGTGGACTAATTATGGCGGAGGGGATGCCACATGGGAATCGGAAGCACACATGCACAAGGAGTACCCAGAACTATTCACCTAAGTCAGAGTTTCGAGGACAAAACTTTATTCAAGGAGGAGTGGATGTAATGGTATGAAATTTTAATAACATGACTTATGCGATTATGATTTTATAATTGATAACCTAATAATCTAACTAACAAATTAATTATATAATGGCCTAAATTGTAATTAGTGAAGTTAATTAGTTGTGTTAGAAATTTAATTAATTAAGGGAAGTGGTTAATTAAGTTCACATACGCGAGACTTAGAACGCATCTCGTGTGGGAAACTCGTTCGACAGAAGGAAATGGAGGGACGATTGGGAAGGAATGTGGGAAAATTCGTGCAAGGGAAGGGAAGCGACAGAAATTGGAAGGGCAAGAAGCCCACAGGACAAACGTAACCTCCGAATTTTGAGGGGATAAATTGCCCAAAATGTTCAGCAGAGTTATGCTCGTCATTGAAGAGTGAAATCGAAGAAAACGTCCCAGGAGAGTACTATAAATCATCCCCTGGCTGGAAAGTAGAGGAGAAGCAGAAATACCATCACCTACAGCCTGACTATGAGCAAGAAGGAAGTTTTTCAGGAGTTGGAGTTTTCGGAAGACGACGAACCAATCACTAACTGTAAGAATTGGGAATGTTTATGCTGAAATTGTATAGGTTTTTGTTATTGTTGCCTTCTTCTGTTTTCAATAAACTTGCATGGATGTGATAAATTCTGGTTGGGTTGGGAATTCATTTTGTGCCATAAGTTAAGGAAAATTGGAATGTATGTTCGAATTTCAATTTAAAATGCTAAAGTAATGTATGGGGTTAACTATTCAGGGTGTGAAGTAACCGCGCACAAATCTGTTTAAACTCGTCTGATTGTTGAGTTTCGAGTAAAGTTAGTGAAGGAGGTGTGTATTACAGTAGCGTGATGTCAAGTTATGGTTAAGTGATGTGTGTTGAGCTTGATTGCTCCGAGGGATGGCCTATGGCCTGGTTATTGGTAATTGGATTCCTGGCCAAGAGAAGGAATCTTGGTCCCGTGAATTACCCGAGAGATGTTGTGATATGTGGTGATTATGGTACAGTGATTATCTATGCTCATGTGTGTGGAAGTGCCATTTCGAAAGTACTGACCTTTCTTCTTGCAGAAACAAGATGGTATAAATGATTTCTTATTGAGTTTTGGTTTTGGTTAATCTTTCAAACTACCTAGATCTCACTGATTTATTCAAACAGTTGAAAGAAAAGTTTTGAAACCTTTTCACCGAATACCTTAATTCTTGCTGAGCTTAATCAACTCACGGATATTCGTATGTCCACCCCTTATAGATGCTGAGCAAAACCGTGATTAGCTTGGAGGAGGAAGTAGCTGCTCTCTTGATGCATTTCCATTCTACTTGTTTAATAAGAATTGTGAAACTTTGAAACACACAGTCTGAAGTCTGGTTTATGTCTACTTAGAATTTCCGCATGTTCCTTGGATGTAATAAGTAATTTGATGCAACTCTGAGCATTTAAATGTTCTGAATTTCATTATGAGATGTTCTGAATTTGATTCCCATCTTTTGGTGAAATATTGGGGCCATCACACTTTCTGCAGTCTTGCTAGGCATCATTGACATAGAAAACTCGCCAGGTTTCATCCAGATGATCCTTGCTGGAAGACATAAACACCAGTTTTTGATCGATTTATCGGATAAGTTGCTGATATTTGTGTAGAATCACACCAAATTCTAGTTTCGGCCTATCAATCCTGTTTCAACACAATTGTGCACTAAATCAGGTATAAATGAGATGTTTGGAGCATAATATGATGGAAAATTAGAAGCTAAATATGTGTAAAACACAATATGAATTTAGCTTATCAACTACCAACAGGTGCTGGAAAGGAAAACTTGTAGTTTGGCTGCCTTCAGATATTGACAATGCGATGGAAATAGGAAGTGTTTCTGTCGCCCTCCCTCAGCCGTTTCATTCGTGCTTTCTCTTTCCATAGAATTTCTTCCGCCAGAAGACACTACCCATATTTCTCCAGAGTTTCAATATACTTCTCAGAATAAGTCCTTGTTAGATCACTATCTAATTCCAATTCTTCTTTTGTTTTTTTGAGATTATCATAAACTCGGCCATAAACAGTTCTATTTCATACCCTCAGAGTTGTACCAAGCCTTTTCAGTTTATCACAAAATAACTGTGCTAGATCTTTCTCTATAATACCTGATCCCCAGGATTTACAAACCACTGCCAAAAACTCTGGATAAGAGGGCCAATATCTGTGGATTTGGAAGCACCCTAGAAAACGTTTTGGAGGTGATAGCATATCAACTAACATTGGAGCGTGGTCAGATGTTCCTGTGCAGATGAGAAACCTGAACAGCAGAGGCTTCCAGCACCCAACTCTCTGATAGAAGCTCTCGGTCTAGTCTTTTCAGTATTTTTCTTTCCCTTTGCGCTTATTGCACCATGTAAATGAGTTCCCTATAAAGTCAGCTTCCGACCGACAACAGTCTTGAATCACACCAATATAATTAGAGATAGGCCCTAAGCTGATAGGACACCCTCCTTTCTTTTCGTCTGCTGATGTAATCACGTTAAAATCTCCCCCAAGTAGTATTGGTTCACCAACTGCATGACAAACACTTCTCATTTTCTGCCACAAGTATTTGCGCTCATTACGGTCACATAATATTGCATAGCCGAATTGCCAAAGATTACTTTCATCACAAGAAGTTGGGGGGAATCTATAAAAATAGAGCAGGTCAGAGGAGCTTTCCATAGCATCCATATTACCCCGGTGCAGTTTGCTACTCCACCAACAAACTTTAATTTCTTAAGAAGGAAATGAATATTCTCCAGCCTAATTTTTGGCTCAAGAAGTATCAAAAAATCAAGGTTATGAAAATAACCAAACCAATAAGTCTTCATTGGGAAGGAATATTTCCCACCCCTCTGATATTACAGATCTGAGAGCCCCAACTCAATGGATGTTATGAAAATAGGATCGATACTGCCAAACTGCAGCTAATAATTTGTGGGAAATAATACTGAAGATAAATAGGACACAAAGATTTACGTGAAACCCCCCTAAACAAATGAGGAGAAAAACCACGGGCAGGGATAGAAGAATTCCACTATGAAAGAATATAGGAGTTACAATCTCTTTAGACCACTA